>DF357636.1:120502-141825 GCA_000787875.1 Solanum virginianum
TTAGTGGAGAAATATAGGAAAAGAAAGAAAGACCGTCATATGGTGTTCATTGATCTCGAGAAAGCATATGACAAAGTCCCAAGGGATGTCTTATAGAGGTGTCTAGAGGTGAAAGGTGTCCCAATGACATATAACCTATCCAGGAGGAGGTAATATGGTGTATGCTATTTGCAGATGACATAGCACTGATTGATGAGACTCGAACTAAAGTTAATGATATGTTGGAGGCCTGGAGACACGCCTTGGAGTCCAACGGATTCAAATTGAGCAGGACCAAAACTGAATACTTGGAGTGCAAATTCAGTGTTGAGAGGGATGAAGCAAACTTTGATGTGAGGCTTGCCACTCAACCTATCCCCAAGAGGTAAAACTTTAAGTATCTGGGTCCATCATCCAGAATAGTGGCGATATCGACGAAGATGCCAGACATCGTATTGGGGCAACATGGACTAAATGAAGACTTGCATCTGGAGTATTGTATGATAAGAAGATACCACCTAAATTCAAAAGTAAGTTTTACAGATTGGGGGTTTAGACCAACTTTGCTGTATGGGGTGGAGTATTGACCAATCAAAAATGCACATGTCCAAAAGATGCATGTCGTAGAGATGAGGATGCTGAGATGGATGTGTGGTCACACCAGGAATGACAAGGTTAGAAATGAGACCATTCGGGAGAAGCTAGAGGTGGCTCCGATGGCTGATAAGATGAGAGAAGCGAGACTGCGATGGTTTGTACATGTGTAGAGAAGGAGTACCAATGCTCCTATTAGGAGGTGCGAGAGGTTGTTTTTAGGAGCTACACGGAAAGGTAGAGGTAAACCGAAGAAGTAATGGGGGGAGGTGATCAAACATGATATGGTGGAACTTGATCTCACTGGGGACATGACCCTAGATAGAAAGAAGTGGAGGTCGCGAATTAGAGTAGTAGGCTAATTGGTTAGTAGGGTTAGGTGGTTATCTAGTCATGGGTGGGTTTTTGAGACGAGGGTTCCTAGGAAACAACCTCTCTACTTCTATGAGGTAGTGGTAAGGTCTGCGTACATTCTACCCTTCCCAGACCACACTTGTGGATTCCACTGGGTATGTTGTTGCTGTTTAAGACCAAAAGTTCAAAAAATCTTTCTTTCTTGATTCTGTGTCAAGTCAAACTACACCACATAAATTGAAACCGTGGAAGTAATTGTATTGCTCATTGCTCATTATCTCTATAATCTTTTGAAGGAAAGGGGGGAGTAGAGGTTAATTCAAACCAATCAATCTGTAGATTTCTAGCCTCCACAGATTACCTCAACACATATTCCATTCCAGAATACTTGACAAAACAAAAAAAAGGCAGTGAACATTTATACCTGTTTTGCCAAACCAGTGATCTGCTGCAAATCACCAGCAGCACCAGTAGTCACTTCAGGTTCACCAAAGATCACTTCTTCTGCAGCTCTTCCACCGAGTCCACCAACAATTCTAGCAAAGAGTTGCTGCTTGGATATTAAGGTTGGATCATCTGCAGGAATGAACCAGGTCAAACCTTTTGCCTGACCACGTGGAATTAGAGTGACCTTTTGGACAGGATCATGCCCTGGAGTGAGAGTTCTGCATGTCAAAGAACACATAGTGCCATTAGAGTCTCACTTGGATATACTGTTGAAATCTCTACTGGGGAATTAAAATGGCAACACAATAATAAATTCATAATATTGTCATAAAGAGTGCTTATAGGGTAGATGCAAATCGGAAGCCAGGAGTAACTAGCTTATAGTGCAGCACTCACCCACAGATGGCATGCCCAACTTCGTGATATGCCACCAGACTCTTGCTCTTGCCATCAGTCATGACTGTTCCTTCCATTCCGGCCACTATCCTATCAATTGAATCATCAATCTCTTTGGATGCGATTGCTGTCTTACCACGTCGGCCTGCAAGAATGGCTGCTTCATTTAAGAGGTTAGCAAGATCTGCTCCACTGAAACCAGGTGTCCTCATGGCTATAACTTCAAGAGACACATCTGAATCAAACTTCTTGTTGCTGGCATGAACCTTTAAGATCTCTGTTCTTCCCTTGATGTCTGGAACATCCACGGATACCTGCATAAGAGCTTCAAATTTTAGTTTCTTGCAAAATTCACAGTTAAAAAATGGAGTCAAGGACAGATGCTTACTTGTCTGTCGAATCGTCCTGGCCTCAGCAAAGCAGAGTCAAGAATATCTGCACGATTGGTTGCCGCAACAACTATTATACCAGTATTTCCTTCGAAACCATCCATTTCAGTCAATAGTTGGTTCAGCGTCTGTTCCCTTTCATCATTTCCTCCTCCAATTCCAGTCCCTCTTTGGCGCCCAACAGCATCAATTTCATCAACAAATACAATGCAAGGAGCATTTTCCTTGGCCTTCTTGAAAAGATCACGGACTCGAGAGGCTCCTACACCAACAAACATCTCAACGAATTCTGAACCTGAAATTGAGAAAAATGGAACACCCGCTTCACCAGCAATTGCCTTTGCTAGCAGGGTTTTCCCAGTACCAGGAGGACCAACAAGAAGAACACCTTTTGGAATACGAGCCCCCACTGCAGTAAATCTCTCAGGTTTCTTCAAAAATTCCACGACCTCCATAAAATCTTGTTTTGCTTCATCTACACCAGCAACATCATCAAATGTAACACCAGTGTTTGGCTCCATTTGAAACTTAGCCTTTGATTGACCAAATGCTAGTGGGTTACCAGGCCCACCAGGACCTCCCATTCCTCCGTTGGACCGCCTTGATAGCAGGAAAAGACCACCAATCAAAATAAGTGGGAATGCTAGGTTACCAATCAAGTTGAATATGAGAGAACCTGAGTCCTCTTGAGCATTGTGAGCAGCAAAATCAATGTTCTTTTCCCGGAACTTTTGAAGGAGTTCCTGGCTGAGCCCAGGTAGTTGTACCCTAACTCTTTGTACCCGGTTTCCTAATTCTGGAGATACAGCTTCAACAATAGCTATGGTTCCATTTTCAAACAAATCTACTTTTTGCACTCTATCCTTGTCCAGGTACTCCAAAAATCTAGAATAAGACATCCTTGAGTTAGAAACACCTTGCTCATCAGCATAGGCTTTCCCATTACCTAACAAAGCTGGCACTCCAAGCCCAACATTTCCAAGCAATAATTTGAGAAAGCCTCTCCTTCCTTCATGTGGCATTTGCTGAAGGGATGCTTTTACAACTACTCCTCTTGATGTTTTCCTGGATGATGGAAGGTTTGAGGAGTATAAAATTTTCCTGCCATAGATCTCCTTCCTAAAAAGTTTTCGTGTTCTACAGGTAGACAAATCATTTCCTGCTATGCATACTGATGAAGTAGCCATATGATACTCTCAGAAAAATAAAACCTTCACAGTTCACTTGTACTGATAAATCTGCAAACGAGACACGATAAAGTTAATAACTGCAAGTTACAAGGAAAAAAATTAATCAGACAAAGGACTGGCATCGTGTTCATTGAAATTTCTTCTAAATTATTGGGGAAGACATTGGGATGGCAACTTTTTTCCTTTGCTGTTCTTCATCTCAAGTTAATACAGAGTTTGAGATAAGTACCACTGATCTCAATGATGGCAATTCTGCAACCTATTTTAACCTTATTTCATTAGCAATAGTAACTCCTAGTTCCCTTTATGGATGGCATGTAAATACCTCACAATTGTTTTTTTGAAGTTAACCTATATTATATGGATCATCTACTTTTAGAATATATGTATCAAACAGATCTGACATACATACGTGTTATTCATGCATATTCTTTAAAAAACATGAAAAATTAATAAGGAACTACAAGCACACATATCAATAATCGCACACATCTGAACTCCATTGGTTTACCATGTCTTTGGACTAATTATCTACAAGTATTACAAGGAAGTTAACTTTAACATGGATCTCCACTTATGTTTTTAAAACCCCATAACATCAGAATAAAAAAATTATAACGGATACCTAAATCAAAAGACTCCTTGGATCTTAACATTTTCATAGATAGTCAAAAGAGACATAATTCTGAATGCTTGTTGGAGTTTCAATTGTGCCCATCTGAGTGAAGAAGACCCATCGTAAAGTAGAAATCACTCAATTTAAGCCTTCCATTAGTTCCAGTTTCAACACTTTCTCTGGAAAAATGTTATCTTTGGCACCTCGGTATCACTTCCCTTATTGTTACTAAGATATCAAAGTGAAACAAGTACCAACACGTTTTGTTATGTCAAAAATTCAAATCTAAAACCTTCCTTGAAGCTAAAAACCTTTCCCCCATTCAAGAAACTAAGCTAAATCTCTATTCTTTTTGGTTTCCCACCCAGTATCCAGTACCCGCTTCAGGACACAACTAATCCAGATTCATAAACAAACTACAGCCTACAGGTGCGGGATCATCCACCTAGGCAATATACCAAACAATTCTTTCCAATTTCAACACTTACTCCAGAAAAATGTTAGCTTGGCACCTGGGTATCATTTCCTTCATCTTTAACTAAGATATCAAAGTGAGACAAGTACCAACAAGCTTTGTTATATCAAAGTTTCAAATCAAAAACCAACCTTTAAGTTAAAAACCCTTTCCTCCCCATCAAGAAACTAACCCAAATCTCTATTCTTTTTAGTTTCCCACTCAGTATAATTACCCGCTTCAAAGCCCGACTAATCCCGATTCGCACCAAGAAGTGCATTTTTTTACATGGGGGAAGGTGTAAAGAGCAAACTAAACCAAATCTTTACGTGGGTGTGTCTGAGTTAAAGATCATTCATTGAGGCATTATAACAAACAGTTTGTGAGCAAAACAAAAAAGGGGCAGCTAAAAACTTGAAGTCAAGAGCTAAAGCAATTCAACTACAAGCCTAGTAGTACTAGAGTAAGAGAAAGTACCTGATACAGTTGATAGAGGAAAGATTACCAGTAAAACAGAACTGAAGGAGGTGAAGAAGATGAGAAGAAGATGATGGGTTGTAAGGTTAATTTAGAGGGAAGATATGTGGTTTGGGATTTGGGTACGTGGCTTTTCCTCAATGGATGATTCTGAGATATATTTTCTCATAATGTTTTTGGATTTTCATGGAAGATTTTCATCAATCTGAGTGGCCAATCTTTAGTCAAATTGCTTCTTAATTTCTTGCCTTGGGTGGTTTCATCTTAACCATACAGCTGCAATTTTTTTGGGTGGAATATGTTATATACACAATCCGCTCTTGTTATTGTCTGTTATTTATTTTTTTAGCTTTAGTATTGTTTTTCACTCTAGTTGTCAGTATTCTTCCAGAAATAAACTCTGTATCTTGTGAGATAATAGTAAAGTCTACGTATGTTTCTCAAGACCTTTGTGAGATTACACTGAGTATGTTGTTATTATTGTTGTATTATATATTGACAAAAAACAATACAATATATCGAAATGTTGTATTCATTAAAACCATACAACATAAAATACATCATAAAATAATATATCATAGCTATGCAAACAAAGTGCTAAAATCTTGGCTCCAAATTTGGTCTTCATTAGTTATTCAATGAGATATTACAACTATTGGGTTGTAACTCTTATGTATCCTCTTAATTAACTTTGAACATCAAAGAATTGGGTTTAATAGAACTCAGTAATTTTAATCTAATTTTTGTATTTATTAAAAAAAAAATTATTCAATATTTACAATTTATTAATTTGAAATTTCACTATCCCTAAACTTCAAACTTAGATTTGCCTAACCTCACTAGAAGAATTTAGTTAAGAGTAATATTATTGTTTTAGTTTAGTAGTCTTCATAATTTAATTAGTATGATTTAATTAAATAGTATAGACTATGTACAAAGACCTATGATTGGAAATTGGTCATTCTAAAAGGATTAGATATTTGTTACTTTTGGTGGACAACTTGCTTTTATGCGTAAGCAACTCTTAAAAGAAGTGACCCGTTTGAATTTCGAGAATTAAACAATTTAATTTTGATCATAAAATTTTAAAGTTTTTTTTGAAATAAAATTTATATATTTGAAAACTATGTGAAAACTATTATATGTCATGATAATTCATGATTCAAGATATTTAAAAAAAATTAAGTTTAAAGTAACATTATTTTAAATCTCGAATTCAAAAAGTGTCACGTCAATTGAAACAAAGAGAATCATCGACGACAAACAAGAACAAAATAGCTTGACAAATCTCCACTTACTAGAATCTAGACCTTATAAAAAACCATGTACATACATCAAGTTGTGAAAAAGACATCTTTTTGTTACAAACAACATCAACAACAACATACTCAATCGAAATTCCACAAGTGGGGTATGAGGAGGGTAAAAATGTATGCAGACCTTATCGCTACCTCACAGAGATAGAGAGATTGTTTTCGGGAAATTCTCATTCTCAAAAAATCATAAGCAGAATAAACTAGATACGGAAAAAAAAGGGGAAAAGAAAAGACATCTTTTTATTCAAGATAATAATTCATTTGTAAGACAGAACAAATACATGTTCTGATTGTGTGTTCATACAAGTATTATCCCTTTTTTTTGGTAATTCATAAAAGTTTAAGCAACCCCACTTAACCTCTTGTTAATCTTGGTAAGATAATGGATCTCATTTGATCTAATTCAAAATTTCCATCAAATGCTCTCATAACTGAAATCAGGTCCCTATCCATCATCAGTTCAAGCAGCATTGTGTTCGCACCAGTAGTCCTTGGGGCAGATGAGTCTGTTGTGTCCTGTTTCATTCTTTCACAGATAGCAAATCGACAGACAGGGCACGAGCCATGGTTTTTCACCCATGGAACGATGCAGTCCTCGTGGAACATGTGTCTGCATGGAGTTACTGTCACCATTTCTTTAGCCACAAAATCTTCCAAGCAAATTGAACATCTTTTACTATCCTCATCCTTGTCCTTGTCCATTTTGTTGGTAGTCGTATTGTTCATGTTATTATTCAAGCCTCTAAAGTAAAGTCCAACTTGTTTTGCAACTCTTGATTGTACAGGATTGTAGATTTCTTTCTTGAGCTTATTCAAGACTTCCTTTTGTTCATTTGGGGTCAATTTGGATTCATCCCTCGACGTTTCCCTGCTCTGTATAAACCATGGAGGAGGAGAATCAAATCGAACTTGGCTTGGTCTTGGATATGTTGCACGTCTTGGTCCATCATCGTTATGGGCTAGAACACGAACAGGAGCATGAGGTGGCCTACGTCGTGGTTGGCCTGGATATGGATTACTACAAGTGGTTCTTGAAATGATCAATCCTAGATTTTGACCAAAAAAACCAAAAAGATAGAAGAAAACATTTACCTGGTTGCACCAGCAGGTACTGGAAATGGTCTGTCTGTAACAGTCAACCATGGATCATGAACGATACGTCTAGGATTCTACACAAAACACAAAGCACTTCAAAATCAAATTCATTATAAGAGACGGATTCAGGATTTAAACTTGATACGTTTACCTGAGGGATTTCGGGGGGAGGCGAAGGACGAGGGAAAATGGGTTGCCATCTGTGTTCAGGTCCATGAGAATTAAGATCATGCCACTGTCCATTGCTCCAATTATCATGTGGTGTAAAATTATCAGGCCTGTTGCTGCTCATGTTTGTAGAATTTCCTCTTGATTACCAATTCTCTAAAGTTTTTGGGAGAATAAATGGCACAATATATTCGATGTATAGAAGCTTTAAAGTTTATCTTTAATTGCCATAATAGTGTGTGTTGATGTGAAATATGATTCTTTTTCTCAATCAAAAGGTGCTTGTCTGTGACAGATTAAAGTGATAGAGAAGCAAAGAATCCAGTTCTTCGCTGTGAGTTGTGTAGTTGGAATAGGTCACTTGGTTCTGGACATAGATTCTTTTTATATTTTAACTTATTAGGCTGTATTTGGTACGAAGGAAAATAATTTTCGAAAAATGTTTTTCAATTTTCTCATGTTTGATTGCTCAGAATTTTATCACAAAAGAAAATGACTTCTCTGTTCAAATCGAACCGAAACAAATTACTTCAACAAACAAAAAAACAGAGGTTATATTTCTAAAGGTTCAACATTATTTTTTATTATATTGTGTTATCGGTTCTTAGTGGTTTGAGATTTTTTCCTTAATGGATTAACTGGTAATCCAATAATAAATTATATTTATATCAATCAGTATATTAAGCCCTTAACTTTAGGTTTAGTTTCATACTTTAATTTCTTCCTATTTCATATTCTCGATTATTCTACGAGGTGTTAATGTTTGTTTTTGAACAAGATGCCATCTTTCAACTCATGCATATGATTGTTTTGGTTTGTCACCTTGTTTCTAAGAGATCTTCAATGTTTTTTTTTGGATCAAATCTTAATGATTAAATCGATAATGATCAATAACCGACAAACCAATATTGGAGTATATCTACAATGGTTTAACATGTCTATAAATCACTTATCGATAAACTTCAACATCGAATCGAACTAATCACAGAAATAGGATAAACAAGCTCCACAAGTGACATTCAACCTAAATTATTTCCCTTCTCCTTCCCACCTCCCCCCCACCATAGCCCCTATCCCCCCTCGAACAGTGTTTGCCTAGATTAACATGAAATGTTTTTGAGATAACATTTTCTGCTTACTTAGTGAACACTTTAACTAAGAATATTTTTTTTTTAATTTGTCAAAATTATTTTTTCTGCAAAGAACATTTTCTTTCATACCAAACACACTTACAACGGACGAGGAGTTGATCAATCAAATATTTGGAATTTCAGAAGCAGAACAGTCATAAAAGTAAGAAAGAATCAAATTGTAAAGAACGGGTGCTAGAGAAAACTGAGAGTGGTAAAAGGTGGACGACCAGTGTAAGAATAATAAATTTATGGAGCGGAATGGTCACAGATGATTCATATAGCCGAGCTCATCATTTGATCTAATTCAAAATTTCCATCAAATGCTCTCATAACTGAAATCAGGTCCCTATCCATCATCAGTTCAAGCAGCATTGTGTTCGCGGCGAAATTGATACATATGGCTTTGACATTAGATATAACAATAACACGTTCAACAAGCAGAAGAATTTATCGTTGATGATTTTGTATATCAAGAAAATGTAGCAACAATTGTTTCTTAAATTGTGTACTGCAAAATCTTCCTTTTGTGTATTTCCTGGCTCGCGCCAACATCAAACGAACGCCAAAAACCAGACAAAGAAAGCAAATTAATGAAAAATTTGGTCAATCAATTGCCTTTCATGGCAGCAAAAGAGTCATAAACAGAAGAAAACTCTATTCCAGGGGAACTTATAACATATCATATGTTGTTAGTGTAAGCCACACCTTTTGGAATATCAGAATGGTTTCAACCGTTGCCTCCAGACGTCATTTTCTCTGTCTGGACAGAAGGTTATATCAATTGTATTATCCTAAAATTAGCAAATTAAAATTAATATATGATGCGACATCTCTAAAGCTCAAATACTGGGCTAGGTGTGTGCACTAACCTGATCTTTCCTGCCAATATCTTCGATGGTAGTTACTTGCTCATAGTTGATGACAACCAGAAATTCCAGAATATGGAAGCCATAGACATGAAAGCAACACGAGCTTGAAGAGGAATCACCCTGTGATTATCCAACAGAGAAGTCGTCATATTTTATTATACTACAGAATATTCAGTTACTAGTATAACCACATAATTCAGTCTGAATGAACTGATATTAATGGTAGCATGCTTTCAGAAGCAAATAGATGGAGAGAGAGAAACATGTGATTTGCATATGCCTTTTGCTAATAGTTTGTCCGATGACAAAGATCAATAAAAGTTAATAACACCAAAGCACAAATGAAAATTCATTCAGCAGCCCATAAAGAGAAATTTAGAACTGCTAATGCACAATCTGATGACAAAATATGAGTTCTGCCAGATCAAGCGACAGGGCTGCACGTGATGACATATCTTTTGAGGAGATTAATAACCTTACATGCACACTCGCACCCAAAGCAGATGTATTAATGATGCTAAGGAGCAGTAACAAGCCCTCAGCGTAAATGAAAACACTCTAGAATCTCGGAAAACAAGTTTATAGCCAGTAAAATTGAAGGTAGGTGCATAAATCATAGCTCAAACCACTGTAACACAACCAAAATATTGACTGTATTGCTAACCAAATGTTGACTGCAGAGTAAGATGAAAATTTTGAAAACAGTTTCAGAATGGGAACATTTTTAGGTGTGACTTCCGGCATTGATACTAATTGAGGTAGAGAGTGTGGTGTGCAAGGGCAATAGAAACTAAGCAAATGATGTAAAAATAACATTTATGACCTAAGGAAAACATTTACGAGAATAATAAGATCTTCGTTACAGCTAGACTAACAGAGATCATGGGATGAGGTTGGGAAAGGGGCTAAGGAGTGTACTAAAAGACATACCAAAAGTTCAAAACACTGACAGGGATCCAGAACCTAAATCCTGCAAGGTAATGAAGAATGAAATCAAAATTCACTAGGGAGAAGGAACTAAAGCAACCAGCAAAGGTATGTCTTATGGAAGTGCTTACCGAAAAATAAAGTTGGAAGGGCATCTTTCTGATACTTGTTTGGAAGATCTGAAAGTTTCCCCAGCCATAAATTATTCCAGGCAAAGATAACAGCTATTACAGCAGGACCCAGCACTATTTGGTTTAATAAAACCTGAAATAAAGAGTATTAAAGGTCTGGTCAAACTCATATAAAAAGTAGGTCTTTTTTAATTGGTACAAGCTCATCATGAAAGAAACTACCTTCATCAATACGTTCTCAACGCTTTGCTTGGGCATACATCTGTCAAGATATGAGTACCATGCGTAAGTACCAGGACCATATAACAAAAATCCATATGAAGCCATCCGGATGGACCGAAGCCAGTCATGCTCAGATAGGAGAGCACCAATCATATCCTAAAACAATATTTTCGCCAAATACGAAGTTCAAATTAGTGTGTAAATACTCCCAAAGTTACATTCTTAATTCAGCGAATCAGATAGCAAAGGGAAGCCATTGTATGAGAGAGCATACAACATGCAAAATCTTCTTTTCTTTGAGTACATGGTAAGACATGCAAAATCTTTAGCTGTTAATATGTAACTGTATTAACAAACAACTAATTAAGCTGTTGCCAAATATTGTGAATCAATTCAGTGTACAACTAACATCAACTCCTAAAGCTGGATATTATATTTAAGAACAGAAAATCCAATGACAACCGCTATGAATAGTTCATTAAGAATATGAAAATTTCCCAAAGGGGTTCATTCGTCAAAAAATATTGACGGAAAGACAAATCTTTTAACAAGTTATTGTACATAATTTTTTTGGTCAAGTAATTTTGTGTGTGTATATACTTATTTATAACCTTGGTGTTCGGACTAGCTTGTGTGTACCTCAACAAATTCCACGACATCCCAACTGCCTCCCACGACAAATAGGAACAATAAACCTGAATAGATGCCCTGCTACCTCTCACCAGCATAGGTATGGGGAACTTTGACCATCTAAGTTTTGGACAAATAGGACGAAATCACCTCGTGTTGCCTCAATTTGGATTTGAACCTTATATGGATAAATTTATGGATGTATTTCACCAAATTATTACTAGGGAATTAAGTTATCTAGCTAAACTGGTGCTAAATGGATGTCCTTATGATTTGTGGGTTTGTCTCAATATATGGTAGGTCAACCGATAACCTTTATTTGTTGCTACTTATTGAAGTAAGCTAACTGCAGGTCTTTCCGTGAACAGTTAAATTACTATTCTATTTCAAGTTCTCTCCATGAAGGAGTGAATAATTAACATAGTTGGAGAGCAAGTTTCTGCCACTACTATGTTCATTTTTACAGTGTTCAAATATTGCTAGTGATTTTGCCTCGGTTGAGATTTAAACTTGAAACCACATGGTTCTCAACCACTGTATTGACCACTAGGTGACAACCTTGGATAATAGTATATTTTTCTCATAAGAGAACAAGCATTCAGCATGTAAATTCATAAACTATTAGAGAAAAGGTTTAAGTTGATGATAAACGAATATATTTAAGCATAAAAAGCTACCATGCAAATAGTTAAAGTGAGAATAAATTGTAACAACATGCAAATGGAGCTGGCGTATGATGTAGGATCAATCAATGAAGAGTTTGTTGTGAAGCTTGAGAGGGTGCTAAAGGTGGATGGAATATTTGACCTCTTTTCTTCGTCTGTAGATGAAGTGCACTTGACACCACACAGTAAAAGAGCTCTCCATTTGCTTCTCCTCTGGTAGGACTACAAGAGAGTACTTCCTTAATAACCCCCCACCACCCACCCTTCTGGGGAATAAGATAATCAAATATAAAGGATATGCAAACATTAGCCCCCCAGTCCTAACTTGAAAAAGAGAATAAAAGAAGAAGCTGATTATCAAGTAATCCCTTTCCTTTTGCCTCATTGTCTGATGCAGTGTCAACAGCACAAATACAAGCAATAAATCTAGTATTGCTTTCTGCTTGGCTTTTTTTTCTCTTTCTGGAAGCACATGATATTTTATACCTTCCTATGGATAAGTTAATAGATCCTGGCAGGTCAATAACAATGGAACAAGTTAATCACTGGAAGAGTGAAAACCAAAGAGACCATCCAGATGTTGCGTTTAGGAAGACAAAAGCCAATAGAAATACATTGTTTTCAAGCCTATTGTCTATAGAGGATCAATAGCTATAACCTAATTACAAATTTAAGCGTTGTTACTGATAAGGGGGAAAGCAGAAGAGACACATACATAATACATATAACCGGTTAAGTTGCAAACACTATGTGCCAAAGAGATTGACCATAGCAGAGTGCATGTAAACCATTTTAAACAAACATGTTCTTAGCATGATGCTCTTCAAACAGGAAATTTTTAGCAGCTAATGTTTTGAAAACCTTAAAAGGGACTAGTGATAGACAGAACACTAATCTTTGAAAAGAAAGATTAAAGCATGTAAAGCACCAGCTGCAGGGAGGGTAAGGTTGTCTCAGAAACAATCTTTTTTCTCGAGCTTTTTAGTTTGGCTATTTAAGGTAAAAATACATACCATATGAAATTACTCCTTGGACCATGTAAGTCTACAGTTCAATAACAGAGTCAGAGAATGAGGATATGCAACCTATATAATGGCGGAGACAACTATGATGAGTAGACATTAAGCAAAATTGTAGATAAGTACCCATATGATCGAGCTAAGAACCATAAGCACAGATACTAGAGGCAAACAAAGACAGGCCTAATGAGCCTTTTGATTAGGAATAAGTTGTTCCTATGGAACTGCACAGAATATAAGCTGGACCAAAATATGTGGGAGGAGGCACATACTCAGAGATTGTTAATTCCTGCCTCCCACTTTGCTTGGTTGTTCTTAAAAGCACAGGGAGACAACACACTCATGTTTTCATAAAAAAGAACACCTCGAGACGATGTTTTCTCCGTAAAGCATGAACCATATTTTGGACAGCAACAAGGATCTATGTGCAATACAGATGCAGTTTGCAGACAACAATGACATTCTAGACATCTGAGTCCATAAATTTCATTAGACGGCAAACCTCTTTTTCCATCAGTTTCTTTTGAACGTCACACCCTTTGAGGTGTGGTCCTACCCCAGACCCTAATAATGTGGGATGCTTTGTGCACGGGGAAACCCTTTCATTTGAAGCCCACTAATTACCTCTTAGACCATAAATATTGGTTTCAAACTAATACAAGCAATATTGGTCTTTTTTTTTAAAAAAAATTAGCAACGTGTTATATTCATCAGCACCCTAAAAAAGGCCTGGTATAACATATCTACAGATACAAACTCAAACAAAAGAGGCCATAAAGTCTAGCAATGATTCCATATCATCAACTAATTGTTCTTTACACCAAAAATAAAGAAGAGAAATGCAGGAGCTCTTGATCTTCTGGATTGAACTGCATCTGCCTTCAAAACATCTTGCATTCCTCTCTTTCTAAATTGTCCGCCATATGCAAGCTGGAACAATCTTCCGCCACTCTTTCTGACAAATTTCTCCTTGTATATTTTTCCAACTACATATTAGGTCTAGCGTACTATGAGGCATCACCCAGAAAATTTGAGCTAAAGCCGCATAAAGTTGCCATAGTTGTCTGGTAATTGGACAATGCAGAGAAAGATGCCCATTGGTTTCAGCTTCCTGATGGCATAGAAAGCACCTGGAAATGAGATGACCCCTTCTTTGAAGTTTATCATGGGTGAGACAAACTTACCAAACAACTAGCCAAGTAAAGCAAACAACTTTGAAAGGAGCCTTTGCTTTCCATATGTCTTTCCATGGCCATGGGTCATTGGGCTGCTCCATATCACTTAAGTAGTTGTAAGCTGCTTTGACATTGACAGAGAAAATAGATTTGGTGTCACCTTTCCAAGTGAGAGAATCCTCCAACTCCTTTAGGCCTAAAAAGCTTTCAAGTTTGCCAAAAAGATCAGTAACTCTAGGAATCTCCCAATCATTAAGGAGCCTTCTGAATACAATATTCCACCCTTGTGGAGTCCAAAGTTCTTCAACTGTAGCATCAGGGAAGGAGGATAAGATGAATAGATCATGAAATTGATCTATTAAAGGCCCATTCCCTAACCAGTCATCACTCCAAAAGGAAATTTTCTTCCTGTTTCCCACCCTGACCCCTGTATTTGCACCTCCCATAGATTCCTCATGGATTTCCAGTTTCCCACTCCGTAAGCAGATGTCACTAGTTTGGTAGTCTAGAGACCCATTTGTTCACGCCTGCACTGTATAACCTGTTTCCATAATGCTTGCTCTTCAATGTTATATCTCCAAATCCACTTCAATAAAAGGCTCATATTCTGTATTTTGAGGTTTTTGATTCCTAATCCTCCCACTTTCTTACTAGAAATGAGAACCTTCCACTTGACCAAATGCATACGTTTGCTATCTTCGTTCCCCTCCCACATAAAGTTTCTCCTCAGCTTATCTATGCTTTTTCTCACTTTATCTAGAATAGGAAATAGAGACATTACATAGGTGGGAAGGGAGTTCAAGATACTGTTGACAAGAACGATACTCCCCCCTAATGATAGGTATTGTGCTTTCCATTTTGCAAGCCTACTTTCACATCTATCAAGTACCCCTTCCCATATATCAACAACTTTGTTTTTTGAGCCCAAAGAAAGACCAAAATATTAGTAGGCAGAGCACTCACCTCACAACCGAGAATATCGGCAAGAATTAAACAATTTGGGACTTCGTTGACAGGAAACATTTGGCTCTTTCTCCAATTGACATGAAGTCCAGAGATACCTTCAAAAACAGTAAGAATCAACCTCAAATGCATTAGTTGGGAAGGCTCTGCGTCACAAAGTATCAAAGCATCATCTGCATAAAGAAGATGTGAGATCTCTAAGTTATTTTCCCTCATTGAACAGTGAACCCCCTTAATTCACCGTTAGCTATAGAGATTCTCAACATACTGCTAAGCCCCTCCATGGCTATGAAGAAAAGAAAAGGAGAAAGGGGGTCTCCTTGCCTTAATCCCCTTTCGGATTGAAAAAATTCATCAGGAGATCTGTTAATAAGAACAGAGAACTTCACTGTACGAATGCAATAATAAATCCATTTAAGCCATTTGTCCCCAAAACCCATGACCCTCATAATATTGATCAAATACTTTCAGCTAACATGATCAAACACCTTTTCAATGTCTAATTTGCAAAGGACTCCAGATTTCTTATCCTTCTGCCTAGCGTCAATACATTCATTTGCAATAAGGGAAGCATAAATAATTTGTCTACCCTTTACGAAGGCCATCTGATGTTTGCTACCTATCTTCTCGATCGCCCTTTTTATTCTTTCAGCTGCGGTCTTGGAGATAATCTTGTAAATACTGCTAATCAGACTGATCGGCGTATAATCTCTCAATTCTTTGGCCCCCCCTTTTTTTTGGAATAAGAGCCACATATATAGCATTAAGACTTTTCCCAAATAAAGTATGAGAGTGAAGATTTTCCATAGTTCGAGAATATCCACCTTCAAAACATCCCAGCATGCACTGATAAATCCCATTGAATAGCTATCGGGACCGGGGGCTTTGTCTTCTGCACATAATCTGATACTGTGGAGCACCTTCTGCTCTTCGAAAGGCCTCTCCAACCATAATTTTTCCTCATCTGTGATTGTGGCTGATTCTGAATTATAAAGCTGGGTCTCCATGATTCGGATTCAAAGTAGAGTTGTTTGTAGAAATTGATGATTTCTTCTTTGATAGAATTTGAATCACCGACTTCCACCCCGTTGATCTCCAGTCTGTCTATAGTGTTTAGTCTCCTATGAGCATTTGCCATCCGGTGAAAAAACTTAGTATTCTTGTCTCCCTTCCTTAGCCATGCAATTCTGGATTTTTTCTCCATGATAATTCCTCATACTTGGAAATTTCCTCGAAGTTCATTGATAAGTTGGCTTTGTGAAACAATTCATCTAGCAATATTGGTTTGAAAATAATTCCATTTACTGTTTATGGTAATCGAAGAACAGCTAATACGCGAAAAAAAAAAACTGGGTCCTGTGTATTATAATCACATTAGTGTCAATTGCTTCACATCTATTCTTTTACCACGTAATATCAATCAATTCTCCAAACTTCTCTCAGTGCACAAGTTTCACCCCATCCAAACTTCTCTTACCATGTAACCAACCTTCTTCTTCCCTTCATTGCCAAGCATTCAAACGTCTTTCCTAAACTAACCCTATTATAAGCAAAGTAGCTGAAGCTTTTCTTTTGATAACCGTGACGTTCCTTGGAATAAGCTCTCTATCACTACGAGATAGGGGTAAGGTCTGCGTACACTCTACCTCCCCATACTCCACCTGTGGAATTACACTATGTTTTTGTTGTTATTGATAATCATTGTGTTCGGACACACATAACTTTGTTATATCAGCAGTCAAAATTTCTCTTAATATGAACTCATTAGAGTTCCTTAAACTAACTCATTATAAGATAAAAGTTCATAAGGAATCAAAATTTACCAAATTATAAACTTACAACAAGACAATTCACATTATCACAACTACCAAAAAATGACCTTCATAAAGTGCCAAATTCCCAAAATGGGTTCAAGAAATTCCAACATTTCAGTCACAAAACTCCAAAAGCCCATAAATTTGGTTATACTATACTATAAAAGCGACTTTAATTTTACCAAATTCGAAAAAAAAAAATTTAGAAAATTGACCTTAGGATGAGGTGGGTTAGGAAGATTATCTTTGTTCTTGAGCCATCTGTCACGAAGCTGAGCTATGGTGTCCCCAGTAAGAGCAAGAGAGCTAGCAGTCATGGCTTGCTTCATAGGAAAACGATAACCAGCTCCACCATTTACATTCACTGAATCGGTATGTGACGAATTAGATGCATTATTACCTTCTTTTCCACCATTACTTCTTCTTTTTCTTCTTCCAGAGCTCCATTCTTGAGAATGGAAAAATCCCATTCCCCATAGACTTCCATTTCCACCACTCAATGACCCCATTTTTGTTTTTTCTTCTGAGAGAAAAAAAACAGAGGCGCCGTATGGGGAATATTATATATTATAGGGAGTATATAGTAAATAAGAAATGACAAAATGGTCAGTTATGTTTAGAGTAGGTTCAAAATGGCTATATTAAATATAGCTTTGAGCAATTTTGATCCTTTTATGTTTACTAACTAAAATGTACAAAAATGAATAGATATTATTCATGGATACTCACATATTTTGATCTCCATACAACTAGTACAAGAAGATAATCCATAGGTTTTAATCTTCAAAACCAAAAAAGATATATAACCTGTCCCAAACAAACACTCCGAAACAAACAAAAAGGTGTATATAGTACTTATAAAAGACCATGATGTACAAAAGGAGGGTGGGGATGAGACACATAAATTATAAATTAAATATCTTAAGTTTGTTAGTATTATGTGTTGAATAATAAATCAATAAATCTAAAAAGTCGAAAAAAACAAAAAAAGCAAAATATTATCTGAGGCGGTGAAAAGAAGGCACGTCTAAGCAAATTTTAATTGGTTAAATGAGACGACTAAAAGAGGACACTATGAACCTATTTCATTCTAGTAAGGTTTCTTGGCCTTATGCCTATATAAATAATATTATATTTCCGTATCTCAAATATCCCATTCCAGGCATATTCAATAAAGAAATCAAAATGACTCAAGGAGGTCAAAATCATTTCGAGAAACACGCCACTAACGATCTCAAATCATGGAGAAACTCTAGAGAGAAGAATCAAGAGAGAAACAGATTTATACCCACGTTGTTTTATCAATTAAGTTTCTATTTCTTTATATTTTATTTGTGATTACAATTTATTTTCTGTCGCATTAAAATTTGTTGCAAACAGGCGCCCGTGAAATTTTAGGCAATTACATTATGGATTAAAGGTCTTTACACAATTTTCCTATTCATAAAAATTACATATACTACCCTAAAGCTAATTACAGTGCATACCAAATTTGACTTTTAGGAGTCGTTTGATTCACGGACAAAGTAACTCGAGATTATAGTCATGTAATTAATGAGCTAGACTAATACCAAGTTTAAAGCTTTTGAGAGAAAATTAGTGCTTAGAGTAGCAGAAGCTGTTTTTCAAAAGTTTAAAAAGTAACTTTTGCCTAATCTCACTAAGAGCATGATGCTCAAATCAGTGTTATGATCCACATGCTATAAAGATAATTGTAACACTTTTATCCATTTTGACTTGGTGTATGTCCTACAAAAATACACTTCTTAGCTCGCAGTTCAAGTTTACTACAATTATGAAGGACCTAGGCTGCTGAATTACTTTCTCGGCATGGAGGTTGCACGATCGAATAGAAATTATAGTGCCACAAAGGCAGTATGTTCTTGGTCTATTATCAGAAACAGGAATGAGTGGTTGTAGACCAACTGAAACTCCAATTGACCCAAATGTGAAGTTTGTAAAGGAAGAAAAATTGATTGATAGGGGCCAATATCAGAGATTGGTAGGCAAGTTGATTTACTTTTCACATACTAGACCTGATATTTCTTTTGCTGCGAGTCTAGTCAGTCAGTTTATGCATTCATCACGAGAAGAACACCAAAAAGCTGTGTATTGGATCCTAAGGTATTTAAAGAGTTCTCCTAGGAAAGGGCTGTTCTTTAAAAAGAATGAGCAAAGAAGTGTAGAGGCTTATACAGATGCGGATTGGACTGGTTCATCTATTGATAGAAGGTCTACATCTATATGTTGTACATTTCTTTGGGGAAATTTAATGCCATGGAGAAGTAAGAAGCAAAATGTCATGGCTCGAAGTAGTGATGAGGCTGAGTATCGATCCATGGCACAGGGAATTTGTGAAATTTTGTGGCTCAAGAAATTTTTGGAAGAACTAAGAGGACCTATGGATTTTCCAAAGAAGTTGTGTTGTGACAATAAGGCTGCCATAAGCATTGCTCACAATCTGGTTCAACATGATAGAACCAAGCACATCAAAGTAGACAAACACTTTATTAAAGAGAAGATTGAAGTGTGCGCATTCCTTTTGTTCCAACAACTGAACAAGTTATAGATATTTTCACAAAAGGTCTTTTCGGAACTACTTTTGAGTCCTTTGTGAGCAAGCTAGGCATGTTTGACATTTACATGCCAACTTGAGAGGGAGTGTCAAATGAGTTGGCAGATTTGGTCGTAATATGTTCCATCCATGAGCTGGAGATATATGACTCTATCAAATAAGCTGGAAAATTTGATTGTAATCTGCCACTGTAAATATGGGATAGAATATGTTATTCTAGGAAAAATGTTTAGAGGAAATTCCTTGATTTAAGGATCTCCTAAGAATTAGGGATTGATTAGTTTAGATGATCTTACTTGTTCTTATAGATACTTTGCAAAACTATAATACTTTGCAAAACTATGAATAAAAGCATACTTTTTGCAGTATCTAAACTTTCACATTTCATCTCTACTCACCAATCGATCACTGCTACTGCTACTCCTCTTCTCGTCCTCACTCACTGCTCCAAGAAATAATAAAAAAACTTTATCTACTTTGATCCTTGTTAAGAAACCGAAAATCTCACCCTCGTCTAACAACTCAAGTTGCCTTTCGAGACTATGTCTGATGACCGTTTTAGAGTTGTGGATTTCTGTAATGGTTTGTTTTGCCTTGCTGATGATGTATTGGTTTGCACATATTTTGTGTTGGATTTTGGTTTGATCACAAAACTAGTGATTTTAAAATGGTGAGGATAGCATATCTATGAGGAGCTAAAGATGTTTATATGGTGCCTGTGGGAGTTGATGTCTATGAAATTAATGCAGGTCGATGGAAATATAGTTAACTCAAAGGGTATCTTCAATTGTAAAATGTATATAGCCTGTTGGTGTTTGACCTAAGTGATGAGACATTTAGTGAAATGAGTTTGCCATAAGAGGTAGCCCATATCTTTCTTCTTTGGATATATCTATTACTTTTAAATTTATCAACAATTTATAAAATAATTTAAGACAGACAACTTAATCTTTCTAATTTATCACTGCAATGATCACTACACAACAAAAGGAAAAGGGAAAAAAAAAAGAAACGCTGAAATAAGAACGCTACTGAAGTTGACGGAAAAGCAGCACGATGTTCATAGCGTGCAAAATGGCTTCCTAATCAATGATCAATTTCTCCACAGCGACCTGTGTTGCTAAATCCTCCCTTAGTGTACTCTTTACTCGGTGACCTGTGGTGTTAGTACCGACTTATAGTTTAGAGTGCTTAGTTTTGATTAGTGTCCCAGGGAGCTATTAGCTATTGGCACTGTAATGTGTCTTGAAAACTACTACTAGAAATTCTTTGGCATTGCACTTATTAATTGTACCCAAGAGTGTGACATAAAAGTTAATAAAGTGAATGGAGAACTGAGATGTCAAGTAGAGATGACAAAGTATCAGTTTTTTATTCTGTAAGTCTCGTAGGAAAAAGATACCTGGTAACCATGTTGGTAGGAGGTAGCAGGTACTCGAGTTTCAATCAAGTTGCATTGAAACTGTGACCCGCTTTGTACACTTGACCCCTATCACACCCTCGTCCCCAACTCCATTCTGGTAATCAGTTTCAAACGAATGAAGGAACAAAATACATTGAACATAGAAGAAAGGACATGAAAGCAAAATAACAATTTATAACCAAAATATTTACAAAGTTGAGCTCAAATATAAGTAAAAGTATGCTGCTATAAAGGATTGAACACATGATGTTAGACAACTTTTCCAATCCTATCATCTTAGTATTTCAATTTTCTTAAAAATT
>DF357635.1:3843-32322 GCA_000787875.1 Solanum virginianum
AATTTCGACAGCATAACCCCTTAATTTAGGCCATCCCGGGGTTCCAACTTGACCCCATTTGATCAATAATAACAACAACAATCACATAACAACAATGAAACATTCTAAGTTCCAAAACCTCCATAAGTCGCTAACGAACTTCATTATTTATCAAAACTGAAAACATGGATGCACACTTATTCCATACATATATAACACATCCAAACACTTCTACACACTTCAAGAATCCAATTATATCATTCAAACGTCAAACAAAACCTTAAAACGTCAAAACACAACATTTGTCATCTTTAACTCAAAACTGCAAATCTGGTCAGCAGGTAATTTAAAGATATAATCATCACATTCAAGCATTCCTATATACCCCACGAATAACAACACAACACTCCAACGCCCAATGTAAACTCCCAACGTCAAAATGCGATATTTCCTTACTTTTTCTTATCTAAATTTAATGAATAGTTCAAGAATGCATATCAACCCTTTCCAATGTTTCTTTCACCCCATAAGAACCCTTTTTATACCAAATAAACAGAATTACAAGGTTTTAAGATAACACAATTCCATAAACTCGAAATTTCACAACTTCAAACTCAACTGCCCAATCTTATAATTCACTTTAAATAACAATTTTCATGGTTTTTCTTGCACTATAACACTCACAACCACCCATACAAGCTTTAATTTAAGTCAATTTAGAAGAAAAAGTCACATACCTTCACAACCCTTATAGAACTTCAAATTGTCAATACCGGATTCCTACGCATTTTCTCAACAAACCAACGCTTTCACGATACTCGGGGGACTTGATATACTAGCCTTGAAGCGTCAAAATAATCAAAAGATCGAAAAGCACAATTTTGGCTTTTTGCACTGTTCACCCGAGAGGGTGTTTTCAGTGGTGAAGGTTTTCTTCCTCAAGTTTTGCTAAGTGTTGGAAGATTTTATTTTGTCTTGAATGATATATATCATATACATATAAATAAGATAAGGTTTGGGGCCTTTTGGCCCCCACCCACACACTTGGCCCAATAGGTTTTTGACAAAATTTTCTCCTTAATAAATATTCTTCAAAAATTATAACATTGGTCCCAACGTACCAAAGTATGGGTTCTAACAGACCCTCTTTCTTCGGGGGCTGCGTTTCATGCCCGCAGGTACTGAAGTACAGTTTGGTGACCCCCCAGCTTAGGACATTCATCTGCTGTGTTGAAGTGTTCCCCTTGCTCTAGAGCCTATTTTTGGTATCCACCCTCATTTGTTATTTCGCATATATGTTTGTTCGAGGGTACGACGGGGCCCTATCCCATCTTGTATTTATGTCAGTATGTTTAGAGGTCTGTGGATGTATATATGTGTGGGTTGTGCCCAGTCGGTACAGTTAGATATGTATGATGTGTCTGTTGAGCAGTTTTACCCGTCGCGGTGGCCTTGTCGGCCCGTATATGTATATATGATGTTCTGTCGGTATTTTCTGAGTGTAGGTTTAATTTGGGAGAGTTCATAAAACAAAGGAAACTCTGTCGAAATTTATAAAAAAAAATAAAAATAAGTCATCCGTTTGTAGTTTGACTTTGGGATTGTGTTTGGGTGCCCGATTCGGGCACTAGTCTTGGCCCACGGGGTTGGGTCGTGACACTAACACTGATTCCTTGTCTACTAATGACATTTCAACTCACATTACCAGGAAATCCACTTGAACCATCAAACCTCCAATCTGGCATACAGATTATGTCACTAGTTCCTCTACTCATCATCCTATATCCAACTCCATCTCTTACTCTAACATGTCACCTTCCTACAAAGCATATCACTCCATATTTTCTTCTTCTATTTCTAAACTATTATCCTACTCACAAGCTATCCTAGACCCTAACTGGATCAAGGCTATGGACCAAGAGATCAGTGCTCTCACAGACAATCACACTTTGGAGATTGTGGACCTTCCTGCAGGAAAAACTCCTATTGGTTGCAAGTGGATATACAAAATTAAATATAAGGCTGATGGATCTATTGAGAGGTATAAAGGTAGGTTGGTTGCTATAGTTTTCACTCAACAAAAGTGGTTGGACTACCATGATATGTTTTCTCCAGTAGTTAAACAAGTAACTGTTAGGACTGTTGTTGCCTTAGCTGCTCAATCCAATTGGCCTCTATATCAGATGGATGTCTATAATGCCTTCCTACAAGGTGATCTTTTGGAGGAGGTATATATGACCCTACCACCTGGACTTAGTAGCCAGGGGGAGCTTAAAGTATATAGGTTACTTAAGTCTCTATATGGTCTGAAATAGGCAAGTAGGAAGTGGAATTTAAAGCTAACCACAACACTCATTCATTTTGGTTTCACACAAAGCAAGTTGGACTACTCACTCTTCACTAAGAAGAATGAAAAGGGGATTGTGATCATATTGGTTTATGTTGATGATTTGTTAATTATTGGCAGTGACAAAGGACTCATACAGGAGGCCAAGGGCATCTTGAATCACAATTTTAAGATAAAGGACCTAAGTGAACTAAGATATTTTTTGGGAATAGAGTTTGCAAGATCAAACAAAGGTATCATGATGAATCAAAGAAGGTATGCATTGGAGTTGATATCTGAATGTGGTTTAGGATGAGAAAGTATGCCACAACACCATTTGAACAAAACCAAAAGTTAACTAGCGTAGAATATGATAAACTGTTTGAAGCAAAGGATAGTGATCCAGAGCTGAATGATAGAAGCAAATATCAGAGGCTTATTAGAAGGTTATTATATCTGGGAATGACCAGACCAAACATATCATATGCAGTGTAACATCTTAGCCAGTTTATGCATGCACTTAAGAGATCACACTATGAGGCAACACTTCATGTGGTAAGATATATCAAGAAGCAGCCAGCACTTAGAATACTTATGAGCAGCAGAAACTCAGGGAAAATTAGTGCATTCTGTGATGCAGATTGGGCATCATATTTGTTGTCCAGAAAGTCAATAACAGGCTTTGGAATAAAATATGGAGATTCACTGATATCTTGGAAATCCAAGAAACAAAGCACAATATCCAGAAGCTTAGCAGAAGCTGAGTACAGAAGCATGACAACAACAGTGGCTGAGTTAGTATGGCTGCAGAGGTTGTTGGAAAAATTAGGAGTTGTTGTGGAGTTACCTATGGAACTACATTGTGACAATAAAGCAGCA
This sequence comes from Solanum virginianum, assembly GCA_000787875.1. Taxonomy (NCBI): domain Eukaryota; kingdom Viridiplantae; phylum Streptophyta; class Magnoliopsida; order Solanales; family Solanaceae; genus Solanum; species Solanum virginianum. The sequence continues at coordinate 7,028 of DF357635.1, forward strand.
CTACAAATAGCCTCTAACCCAGTGTATCATGAGAGAACCAAACACATAGAGATAGATTGTCATTTTATTAGAGAAAGATTACAAGAAGGGTTGATCACAACTACATGTGTCACAAGTAGAGACTAGCTAGTAGACATATTCACAAAGGCTCTGGGATATCAACTACACACTGAAATAGTGTCCAAGTTGGGATTGTTAAACATCTTTTATCACCCAACTTGAGGGGGGTTGTAGAAACTGGTGTGTGTTTAGTGTGCATTTAAATAATGAGATTAGTTAGCTAAATATGATTATCAGTTGGTTAGTCTGTTAAAGAATTAGTTGAGTCAGTTATGCACTTTTTTATAAGCACATGTAATTCAGTTCAATATGACTTAGGCAATTAATTTCCAATTTCTTCATCTTCACTCTTCCTTTACCTTTCTACTCCATTAATGGAGATTTGAGCTTAGCAATGCTAGATCTAGTTTTAACAACTTTCTATCTTCCTTCTCCTTTTTACGTATATAGTTTATTCTGTTTATGGATTTTTGAGACGAGAGTTCCCCAGAAATAGCCTCTCTATCTCTATGAGGTAGTGGTAAGGTCTGCGTATATTTTACCCTCCCCAAACCTCACTTATGGGATTCCATTGGGTATGTTGTTGTTGTTTGTAGTAGAACTTTCTAGAATTTTGTAGCGCAATATCTTTGACGCTAGTACTTAGGAAAAATCTAAATAGTCTAGAGAATTAGTGTAATGATCTTCAAAGTCATTTTTTGTATTTTTTACAAAATTATCACTTTATCCCTCCCAATAATTGTCTCGTGTCTTACTTGATTGGTTTGGAAAGTTGGATTTTGAAAGCTATGTGAAAAGTTGAGTTTTTGCAAGTTTTAAAAGCTTAAGTTGCTTAATTTTGAGTTTTGGAGACATTTTGAGATTCAAGTCTTGGAACTGAATTTTGTCACTTACAATCCAAAATGTGAAAATTGATCTAAGAGATTTGTCAGAATCAGATTTGAAGTTAATATGTGGATTTAAGGTTCGAAGTTAGAAATTTGATTGAAACTTGAAGAAAGTTTGACTTTGGTTAATATTTTGAATTTGGATGCTCAGATTGAATTTTTGGTGGCTCCATTGTTTCTATTGGTTATGGGAGGTAATTTTAGATATAGAATGAGATTTGGTACAATTTTTGGGTGTTTTAAGTGTATTTTAATATTTTAGTGCCTTAAAGTTGTTTTAGTTGCGACTAATTGGGTTCAGGGTCAAGGAGAACTCGAATTTTATTTCTGATGGTTCTATTGAGGTCGAAATGTCGAATTTAGTGGAAATGCATATACGATTTATCTGTATGGGATTTCATATGAATCCCGAGGTTTGATTTCATGTTATTGAATATGTTGAATTTGTTGCAAATTTTGCTTTTTCGGACGCTCAATTGCGAAAGCGACCTTTGCTATAGCAAAGACTTGTTGCTTAAGCGAAGCCCATCATTTAGGTGAGGTTCGCTTAAGCGCACCGGGGTTACAGAAGTGTTGAGCCGCTTAAGCAACTCACTGACCGCTTTAACGATGGCCGCCTATTTGGATAGGTGTCGCGAAAGCATGTCTTGCTTGTTTTTGCAATATCTGAGACTTATTTTGGGGTTGTTCTCAAGAATTAAACCTTATTTGCCATTTTTGATCTTGGGAAACTCGTGGAGGTGATTTTTCCAATGAAATTTATTGGATAAGTTATTTTGAGCTAAAATATTCATTACTATTAATTATTTCTTATTTTTAACATCAAATTGAGGATTTTAAATTGAAAAATTGGGGAGTTTATTTATGAACTCAAGTTTTACGAAAATTGTCATTATGAGTTGATTTTAACTCTATTTTTAAAATAATTTTTTCTAATAGATTCCTATTTAAGGAACATTTTCAAGCAAAAATTTTAATGTAAGACTAATATAATCCTATGGTGGCACATAGTTTATAGACTAAAGACTTTATATAAGGACCTATTGAGTCAAGCCCCCATCTTAAGCCTCAATCGGTGCTAAATCTAATCCCACAGAATACTTGAAATAATCACAACTTTAATCATAACATGAATAACTTGTAAGAGACATGATAACATGACACGAGTAGTTCATTCAAATGCTTGACCTCCACTAGTGAGCTTAACTTGAATATGAGAAAAAAATAATAATCATGCTTGACCTCTCAACTTGACATGAATAATGGCTCACAAGAGAATAGAATATTGTAATAGGGCTTATCTTATCGCTTGTAAAATCATAGGTATCTTTCATGAATTAAATACATGCTTGGGAACCCATAATTATCTTGAAAATTCTTGACTTATAAAATCATGCAATAGCTCATCAATGACGTAAGAATTCTTGTCATGTAATTTAATCAAACACATGGTTGGTTCATGACACTTGTTCAAAATCATATAAAATCATGCAATAGTTTATCAACAACTCAAGAATTCTTGTCATGTAATTTAATCAAACACATGGTGGGTTCATGACACTTGTTCAAAATCATGAAATATTGAATATATAGACAAGAAAGAGTAAAATCAACTCATGTTAAAGTCTTGCAATTCAACCCACCAACATAGTAATAAAACCCTTATTTGGGTGTCATGAAAATTATTAAAATTTCAATATTCAACAAATTACCAACATGTTTCATGCATGGGAATAATAATAGGATGTACCTATAAGAAATTTAACCTTAAAATCATAATATCTAATAGAGAGGAAAGTTTGGCTTCATGGGTGGAAGGACCCCATGAATGAAACCCACATACCTAAACTTCGAATTTCTTGGAGTAGACTTGAAGCTTGGGTTGAGTCTTTGAAATCCAAAGTTGTTCTTTAGATCTTTGAATTTGAATGGGGGTTTTGATAATGTTTTGAAGAGGTTTAGAGAGGATTTTGTGAGTTCTAGAGTTGAAAAATGACTAAGCATGGATGATTTCACGTTTAAATGGGCATTAGGTTATTGCCCAAATGCCCTAGACGAAATAAGAAAATTGGGGAAAAACTTACACTGATCTGCGTCCAGTCCACAATGCGGACCAAACCCGAAGCACAATTTGTGCTAGTTCACACCGCTTAGGACGCAGATGCACACTGGAAATCATTTTCCTGCGAAAATTATTTTTTACTATGGGTCTTCTAAAATTTGGGAGTTACCCATTCCCCACTTAATTTTATCCCCTGAACAAGAATATGAAGTCGAATTATCGAAATCACACACGATTTTTGAGATATTTGAAAAATACAATTATGGGGCATTTCAAAGCACATGAGGTGAGTTTCAATTTCACCCGGTATGGGTGTATCTCTAAGGATTCAACAAACTCTTCTAGGATAAAACTAGGAGCCAGAATCTAACAATGATTTTAATGGTATAAACCCAGCCAAAGAAACTGATTATTAAGAAGAAGCAAAATACTTTCTCTGTTTTTCATCCTATTTTCTGGAGAAGAATATATCACAATATATAGGATCAAGTCTTCAAAGATTTTAGAATATAATAGAAGGCTAATGACTAGTGACTAATTAAGAGGAATAAAGTCCAAGTAACAAATCTATTACAATTAGAAAAGTTAGTATTATATACATTATTATAAAGAAAAAGTCAAATAAGACTATTAAAGACATTTAATAGTCCTTACAAATATATTAAAATAATTAACATATTTTTTTTAAATATTATAATTAAAAAAACCTAAACAATAAAATGAATAATTTAGACACTTAAAATAAATATTTCCTTTTGAGATACTAAATTATTTTTCCAACAATTTCCTACATATCTCAAAAGGAATATTAAGAAATAGAAAGAAATAAGAAGTTTTACTGAGTTTTCACACATAAGTACAATGCGTCGAATCTGGTGTCCGTAGACTATGAACTAGACCTAGATAAAACTTACAAAACAATTGATGAAGTTAAGAACTTCTATGAACCAAAAAATTCTTTTGTAAGTCCAATGTCTTATTTCATCACATTACACTCGCACAATCTTTGTTGTTTTCGCGGTATTGCGCTAAGAAGTTGTGCGCGTGTCCTAGTACTCATGAGTGCTCTACAAATCTGTCATAATTTTATTGGAGGGACATAATTGTATATAGTGCTTACTTGATCAACTAATGACTTGTTATTACCCATATAAACCTAATTCATGAGATCTCCAATCACATAGGTTGGGTTACCATCATTGTTAATCTTCTCAAATTTACTGATGAAGAATCACTCCCTTCGATATTTCTTTTAGTCAGTGAATTGATCAGATTCACCTCCGACTACACAAAATAATATCATCTCATAACTGTCACGACCCAGCCCCGTGGGCCGTGACTAGTGCCCGAATTGGGCACTCAGACACAATCACAAACCTGAGTTACAAACAAATGACTTATATTTTAGAAAAATTTTGACAGAGTTTCCTTTGTTTTACGGACTATCCGACATATTTCTGCATACCAAAAGATACCAACAGCAACCAGACAAAGTTAACAGAACAACAAATATACATATACTGGCCAACAAGGCCACCATGGCGGGTAAAACCGCTCAACATACACAACATAAATATCTAATCATACAGACTGGCACAACCCACACATATATACATATCCACAGACCTCTAAACACACTTATAGAATCATAGGATGGGACAGGGCCCCGTCGTATCCACGAATAAACGTATGTGCAAAAATAATGAACAAGTATATGTATCAAAAGTAGGCTTCGAAGTAAGGGAAGCATTTCAAGCAGCAAGGGGATATCCTAGGTTGGTGGGTCACCAAACTGTACGTCAGTACCTGCGGGCATGAAACATAGCCCTCGAAGAAGGGGGTCAATACGAAGTACGTACTGAATATGTAAAGCAGAATGAACAGAATGTAAATCTGAGTAGTAATCGAAATAAAAGTATGTGAGGCAAATACATATCCCAAAAGTATTAAACTGATTACTTTCAAAATACAAATCATGCATAGGGCACAGAAAATATGGTCGCCCATCCGTCAATGGCGCCATAACACAGCATAATACCAGAAAATTACAAATCTCTGAATCCCCATCACATATCACATCACAAAATAGCATAAGCGAGCCGGGCGTTACGTATCGCCGTCCCCGTACTCACCCAAGCATAGTATATCACCAAACACCGCATAATATACAAGTGAGCCAGGCGTTATGTATCGCCGTCCCTGTACTCACCCAAACACAGCATAACTCCAGAGTATATCATAAAGCGCACGATAATCAACCGGCCCGGGAACCGGCGAACGATATCATAATAGGCAGAGCAGAGTAGTGAGTAATCATACGCATAAAATCCTTGTCATAAATTCAAAAGATAAGCAAAATAATCATATTGGAGACCGAAAGCATAAATATTACATTTCTTTCAAAAGTTCTCAAATTTGCATAAAAGGGTATCGCGGGACCCACGGATGGTGGAGACCCAAACTGGTTAAACTTACGGAGAACATACTCATCCTCGGTCATACAAACTCCTACGAGGAATTTCAAAGCAATCCGAGGCTTTCTGGAAAAGTTATAGCCGTTTGAAGTTTAAAATAGTTAAAGAATAATTTCTTTAAAAAACTAATCAAATTTCACATATTCTTGCAACTTATAAATTTCAAAGACATAGGAGTCAATATTATGACAAATTAACATAAGAATGCCAAGGAATCCAAAATATTCCAACGCAAGCCCGATTCCAACTTATGCTTCGGATCACCCAAATTCTACAAACAATTCATAACAATGCCAAACAATTAGCTAAACCCTTTTTGGGCCTTAAATTCCAACTTCGCCCTTAATTCTACAAAAATTTGGGCAGCATTTCCCCTTAAAATAGGTCACCCTGAGAATTCAACTCGGCTCAATCCATCAACAACAACAACATCAATAATCAATTCAAACGATAATATAACAACAATAGCTCTAATATTTACAACACATAAAGCAACATTAAATCTTACCTTTCCTCTCCAACTCCACTAATGAGATAGGGTTCCAAAGATGAGAAAATAGATGATTAAATGCTCCAACAACACTTTGACACTACTTAGGGACCTCAAAATAGTAGGTTTGTGTCAACAAAGTAATTTTTGAGTGGATGGAAATGAATTTCAAATTTCCCAAGGTGAGGTCGTATGTTCTTCAAGTTTTTTTCAACTTTTGGTCTTATTATTTTTTTTCTAAGTCTTGAAAAGATAAGAAGATACGAGTATCTTATATATATAAAAGCAAGATTTGGTCAAGTGCACATGGTCCACACCACACTTGTACCAATCAAAATTTAACACAATTTTAAGTGGGCACCACCTAAGTTCTTCAAGAACCCAAACTTTCAAAAAATTCCACTTTTGGTCCCAAACTTTTTCTAATCGATCCAATGAAGGACATACGGGTTCTAACAATAATAATTGCTTTGTCATATTATCTTTCAATCACATTTATTTAATTATGTCATTGCAAAAACTATTTTCACAAGAATTATTTTTATTTGGCAATCACATATGAATTTTTAAATCCACTTACTATCATATATTGTACCCCTCTAGTATAATCAAATATTCAATTTATTAGGTAATATACTTATGGTACCTATCATTTATTTTCAAAATATAAACAACACCATTTTCAATAAGGTATAAAACTTGTCATCATTTTTCTTCTCTTTGAAATTATTATTTCAAAACTATTTTCAACAACACCAATATGATAAATATAATCACTCCATAAAGAAAATAATAGTTTCAACAAACTTAAATTCTTATAATGTTGCATTCAATCACATCACAATAAACTACAACAAATATGTATTAACATTAAAGTAGCATACAATAAAAAATTTAGATCCTATTTTTCTTTTGTAAGGATCATGTATAGCAACCATAAGACACCCGTACAATTGCAAAATACCCCTACACTTACAAATATTTCAAAATGGGGGATTAACTTTTTCACAATTTATAAAGTTTTTCAAATTAATAAGTAACATACAAATTTATATTTAAAAATATATTGCAATTTAATTTATCAACATACACATCAATCACATATTTAGAGATATCTATAAATGTGACACATAAATATTTGTCACCTCTAATCTTTTGAAACATGTAACCTCTAAATTATAATAAAGGCCACAATCAAGACTATTCAAGTAATGTAATCTCTAAATTATAATAAAGATCACAATTAAATTCAACAACATTTTTTTAAAAATGATATTAAAAAGAAATTCAAACATATATATATATATATATATATATATATATATACATACCAAAGACATATTAATAAAATATTAAATAATAAGTATGAACATATAAGTTTGTAAGATTTGAAATTCATTTTATTAATCTATAAATTAAAATAAATAATAAGTTTTGTTATATGGAAAAAAAAAATGACTTGAATTTTCAAAAATTCAATTTATTACTTAATTGATTTAAGTACAAACAAAATTCTCAAAATTAGACAGAGTCGCCACTTCATTTTTTAGGAAAAATCAAGAAAACCCTTAAAATATTTTTAAAAGACTTAAACAGAAAAAATCTTTTAAAAATCTAAGGAAAAGGTTCGAGTTCACATTTTCACTTCAAGAAGGTTTTACGCACTTGAAATGGCCGCTAACACATGGTTATCCGGCTATTAGGCAATTTTGACTAACTTTTAAAAATCTGACTAAGTTTGAAAAATGACTAACACTTGAACCGTTTTTGAAAGAGTTTCTCCAAAATCTAATTCGTAGAAATAGTTCTAATGCCCCAAAAAAAATTTAAAATTAAAGCAGAAATTAATATAAATGGAAGATATGCTGGGGAAATTAATTAGATTAAACAAACAAAAAATACTAAGTTAATATTAGAGTTCGAATCAAATAAATACAACCAAATAAAGGATAGAGGATAAAGTTGAGTTTTGGGCTTTAACAGGCCCAAGTCTTCAACCTGTCCTATTCTAACAAAATAAACTATTTGGGTCTGCTTAGTCCATTTTTCAGCTGCAAACTTGTTGCTGCTCTGAATAAGTAGGCTTCCCATGTTGTTGCGTATACCCATAATGTATACTTTATGTATATCACTGTATAAACACTGACTTCCTGCTTCCAAGACATGTACCATCTCCAAAATTTGAACTTGACCCTATGACTGCTTCTTTGTCCAGTGAACGGGGGTTGACTTGATAGAAAAGGGGACTTGGGCCTCCGTGGCCCAAGAGATGCAAATGGGGGTCCAAAATGGACCCGGAGGGAATCACATGCAATAAGAGCTGAAGAACGGAATTAAATCTCTAACGAAACACTCAATAATGTAACATATCCAGCAAATTAAATCTAAACGTAGAAAAACAAATTACCAATAACCTTTGCAACACTGACATCATATTCATAAAAATAAAATAGAAATAAATCCAATTTTAGGAAAATTTAATTACACTAGTAATTTCTTTACGTTTCTAGAGTCAAGATGAAGCGAGGGAGCAGCATGAAATAGACATTACTCAACTCTATTCATAAACACAAAACAATGTGACGATATACCTAATTATGTAGTAGAAAACATTGGCACTCTATCATTATTAGAAAATTGTTAACTAAAAGAAAACAAAGAAGAGGATGGAATCTAACTACTGCAAATATATAGAACAAACAGGTAACTTGTGTAAGATCAAATTCTCCCGTTCATATTTTGACAACTTATGAATAACTTATTAGTGTATCTAGATACCAAATGCAGTAAATAAGCGAATCACAAGCAACAATCAGGAAAAACTTAAGATCCTCAAACCCAAAACATGTTTTGGTTTCAAATTTCAACAAGTAATCGAAAGGAGATTTTAAAAATGAAATAAAGACGTTATAATGAGCTAACAGGCAGCAGCAAGGGCACTGATGCGCCTGAAAGTAATAAAAACTAAAGCCGGGATATGGGGATGTGGGCAGGAAATAAAGGTTCAAATAGCAAGAGAAGGAAAAACTTAAGTTTTAAAAAAGGTCATAAACTAGAGCATAACGGGTTACTCTTCCTTGCTAAACCAAGTAGATCCTATTATGTAGCAAGTCATGGTGTTTAGCATTCATAAGTTTAGAACAACATGATCTGGATCTTTTCAAGGCACACGGAGGAGCTAGATTTCAAAGAAATATCTTAACACACGCTCAAGTGAAGGTGAAGCACAATTTATCACCATCTAAATCTATATAATGTCATAGATTCACTAGCAAATAGACACTCTAACAAGGAAACTTGATTTCCAGTTCATAAGGATGAAAATAATATTCCAGGAGAGGAAGATACAGGCAGCTTGAACAAATTAAGATTTTAGTAAAAAAAACATCACATAAATAGCCACATGTAGATGAGTTAACAATATTTCTCAAGGGATTAAAAGCTTCAGCAGAAAGTGAACAGGAAAATAGGCACATAGGTAAGGTTATATGCAATCTTAACATTTAAACATTCGAGCATTTGTAAAATTATTTATGACCTAAGACTCAAATTTTGTGAAGGACTAGACTCCACATTAAACAGAAAACATAAGAAACTAGCTTAAACTTCAGTCATACGACGAAAATAGAATCTGGACCTGATATATGTTAATGCCAAAATCTGGGCAGATTTAAAGTCAGACATCTTATAATTTGAAACATATATGTGAACCACCAGTTGGAGAAGAAGTTTGATCAAAAGGGGTTTTGAAAACTTCCAAACAGATGCTAACGACACACAAGGTTACTGTGACAAAACTTTTTTTGCCACATAGAGGGAGAAAACGAAACTATCGAAGCTGGATACTTGACGATAACATGAACAATTCACTGGAAAATGCATTCTGGACCCAAAACAAGTTATAAACATTATGTAGCAGCGGAATAGAAATGAACCAGCCAATGCATCACTATATTAAGCAGTTTTGATCCTCTTAAAGCACTGTAAGGAGGCTAGGTTCACATTAAGACCAATAGGTAGCTCGTTAAAAGAAAATGTAACTAAAGAGATTTAAAAGGAATAAACATCATGTGAAACATGGAGAAAAATAAATGCTGGAAGAGGTAGATATACTAATGATAACCAGAACAAACACACAAGTAAAGGAGGGAGAGTGCAACAAATAATTAATAAGGATAACATGTAAACTTTTTAACTCTAATCTTTCTCTACAAATAGATGCATTGGAGAGTGCAACAAATAATTAATAAGGATAACATGTAAACTTTTTAACTCTAATCTTCCTCTACAAATAGATGCATTAACTGACATTAAGCTAAGAAGAAGATTAAGTGCACACGTAACTCAGGAAAAATTAAAAACCATTAGACGAGAATGTTCTCAAAATACCAATATCAAAAAAGTCTAGCAGAAACTAAGAAAGAAGCCAAATTTGAACTAGTTTGAACTGTCGAATCACCAAATGTGAATCCGTATTCATCATGGAAACTAAAACGAGTGATAGAAAATGACATGCTTGATTTACAGTTTAGATTCTTGATGCTATCAAGAACAATGAGATATTAACGCAGGATCAATTTCAGATAATAAGCAACAATAGCCAAACATTCAACAGAATAGGAATATTGTTAACATAAAACTGCGATCCAAACTCTTATTCAGCCAAAATAGTGAACAGAATATCCCAACAATCGACAACGATTCCAAAGCAAAACGTGCTTTGTAGAAAACCCTATATAGAACACATAAACATTTGAGAAAAAGAAAAATAAAATGAGAGAAGTGAATGAGGATCTTACCTTTGTTTTGGAGCAACGAGCTGGGATGACGAGCTTGAGGAAGAATTCTTTGCCACCACAAAACTTGTACACGAATTCACCGACTCAAGACTCAGACGCTCTGGTTTCAATATCTTCGAATTGATGAACTTTTTCAAAAAAAAAAAGAGCCCAAAAGACCAGAACTTTTACTAAGGTTTTGAGATTAAGAATAGTTTAGTGTATGCTTTTTGAGGGTAAAAATGACAGCCCCCAACAATGAAGAAGAACAAGGGATTTTATAGTCCATAATTAGGGAAAAACAAGAGGGAAAAACGTGAGGAGCAAGCTGGAATTTGGTTATTAGCGGCTTAGAGTCAACAGAAATCTTATGCGGATAATCAGCGTCGACATTTAGAGTTTCAGATTGGTGATTGGGTTTTTCTTAAAGTATCACCTATGAAAGGTGTTATGAGGTTCGGTAAGAAAGGGAAGCTCAGTTCGAGATATATTGGGTCATATTAGATTATTCGTAGAATAGACAAGGTTACCTATGAGTTGGATCTGCCAGTTGATTTGGAAGCAGTACACTCGGTATTCCACGTTTCTATGCTTCGTAAGTATATTGACGACCTTTCCAGAGCCTTCAAGTCACGGAAGAATTATCTTATGAAGAGCATCCTGTGGCCATATTAGATCGTCAGGTGAGGAGGTTACGGAATAAAGATGTGGCTTCTGTTAAGGTGTTGTGGCGAAATAATAAATGAGAGGAAATGACCTAGGAAATAGAAGAGCAGATGAAGAAGACGTATCCTCACTTCTTTTCAGTGCCTTCAAGTAATTCAATTCTTTACTTGACTCTGTTGCTTGTTAAATAGATTGTTGGGCAATGAATAGTGTTGCGGTAGTTGAAAAGAAAACTCTCCCTAAATTGTTTATATGACTTGTAAGGCCGGTTTAACATTCGAGGACGAATGTTCTAAGAGGGGAGGATGTTAGAACCCGTATGTCCTTCATTGGACCGATTAGGAAAAGTTTGGGACCAAAAGGGGAATTTTTAAAAGTTGAAGTTCTTGAAGAAATTAAGTGGTACCTACATCAATTGTGTTGGATTTTAATTGGACCAAGTATGGTGTGAACTATACACTTGACAAGTCTTGCTTATATAAATATATATAAGACTATCTCTTTTGTTCCTTACCACTTTAACTCTTAGAAAAATATAAAAGCAAAAGAACAAGTTGAAGAACTTCCAAGGAAAGCTCTCGGCCAAGCAAGAGCAAAATTTGAAATTCACTTCCAACCTTTTCAAAAATTATTTGTTGGTGTAAATCTACTATATTGAGCCCCCTAAGAAGTGTGAAAGTGTTGTTGAAGCAAATAATCTTCTAATTCTCACTTTTCGAAACCCTAACCCATTTGTGGAGTTAGAGTGGAAAGGTAAGATTTAATCTTGTTCTATGTGTTATAAAGGTTGTATGTATGTTGTAGTATGTTAAATTGAAGGAAAATCATGAAATATGGAATGTGAGAGTGAATTATGTATGCAAAGTGTTGGGCCGAATGGGTATGGATTTGTTATGTAGTGTTGTATTGTGTTGGAACAATGAATTGATGCTTAGTTAGTATAATATGATTATTATAGGGTGAAGGAATGATTGGGAACAATCCATGTGTGTATGTAGCATGTTAACCGGATTTATGAATATGGATAAGTGGTGATAATTAGAGCTATTGTTGTTATATTGTCGTTTGAATTGGTTATTGATGTTGTTGCGTTGTTGTTGTTGTTGTTGTTGATAGATTGAGCCGAGTTGAATTCTTGGGGTGACCTATTTTAAGGGGAAATGCTGCCCAATTTTTCGTAGAATTAAGGGCGAAGTTGGAATTTAAGGCCCAATGAGTCTTTAGCTAATTGTTTGGCATTGTTATGAATTGTTTGTAGACTTTGGGCGATCCTAAGCATAAGTTGGAATTGAGCTTGCGTTGGAATATTTTGGAGAGCGTTGGAGGTATGTAAAGCAACCTTTCCTTTTGGCATGTCATAGTTAAAAATAGGCCATGATGCGAGCCTCGAGGGAACTCTTTTCACGCAATCCAAGCACGTGTATGATCTGTATTTGTTCCTTGGCATTCTTATGTTAATTTGTCATAATATAACCAGTTTGGGTCTCCATCATCCGTGGGTCTCGCGATGCCCTTTTATGCAAATTTGAGAACTTTTGAAAGAAATGTAATATTTATGCTTTCGGTTTCCAATATGATTATTTTGGTTATCTTTTGGATTTATGACAAGGATTTTATGCATATGATTACTCACTACTCCGCTCATGCCTATTATGATATCATTCGTCGGTTCCCGAGCTGGTTGATTGTCATGCGCTTTATGATATACTCTAGAGTTATGCTGTGTTTGGGTGAGTACAGGGATGACGATACGTAACCCGGTTCCCGGGCCGGTTGATTGTCGTTCGCTTTATGATATACTCTGGAGTTATGTTGTGTTTGGGTGAGTACAGGGACGGCGATACGTAACGCATGGCTCACTTGTATATTATGCGGTATTTGGTGATATACTATGCTTGGGTGAGTACGGGGACGGCGATATATAATGCCCGACTCGCTTATGCTATTTTTGTGATGTGATATGTGATGGGGATTCACATACTTTTGTTTCGATTACTACTCAAATTCACATTCTGTTCATTCTGTTTTACATATTCAGTACGTACTTCGTATTGACCCCCTTTTTCGGGTGCTGCGTTTCATGCCCGCAGGTACTGATGTACAGTTTGGTGACCTCCCAGCCTAGGATATCCCCTTGCTGGTTGAAGTTCTCCTCTTACTTCGTAGCCTACTTTTGGTATATACACTTGTTCGTTATTTTTGCATATATGTTTATTCGTGGGTATGGCGGGGCCCTGTCCCGTCCTATGATTCTGTCAGTCTATTTAGAGGTCTGTGGATATGTATATATGTGTGGGTTGTGCCAGTCTGTATGATTAGATATGTATGTTGTGTATGTTGAGCGGTTTTACCCGCCATGGCGGCCTTGTCAGCCCGTATATGTATATATGTTGTTATGTTGAATCTGTCTGATATCTGTTGGTATTTTTCTGAACGCAGGATGATTTTGGATAGTCCATAAAACAAAGGAAACTCTGCCAAATTTTTTTTTTTAAAAATATAAGTCATTTGGTTGTAACTCGGCTTTGTGATTGTGTCTGGGTGCCCAATCCGAGCATTAGTTACGGTCCACGGGGTTGGGTTATGACAATTTTAGAATATAATAAAAAGCTAATGATTAGTGACTGATTAAGAGGAATAAAGTCCAAGTAACAAATCTGTTACAATTAGAAAAGTTACCATTATATTCATTATTATAAGAAAAGAGTCAAATAAGACTATTAAGGACATTTAATAGTCCTTACAAATATATTCGAATAATTAACATATTAAATATTATAATAAAAAGAACTTAAACAATCAAATGAATAATTTAGACACTTAAAATAAATATTTTCTTTTCAGATACTAAATTATTTTTCCAACAATTTTATGATAAATCAGAAAAATCCAAAGTCTTGATATTGAAAAAATTATGAAAAAAAGGGGAGACTTATTTGGGCTTCATGGATGAAAGGAGTCCATGAATGAATGCCCACATAACTTAGGTAGAATCTAGCTTGGAAATTGAAGAAGAAGACCTGAATCTTGAGGAAGTCTGATTCACCTTGAATGGATCCTTGAGAGAAGGAGAAGACTTGAGAGAATTGTGAAATTTGGTGAATAATTAGGAATGAGTGAATTTATAGAGTAAAAATGAGTATAGGGTAGTTTACAAATAAAAAATGACATAGTTTAGGTTTAGGAATGTATGAAATATCCAAATACCCCTCATTATAAACTGTTGGGCAAATTTTATGATCTCAATCTACGGAGCATCAAATCTTCTACAGACCCTCATGTTAGTCCGTAAAAAAAATATTGGGTCTATGTTTCTTGGCCCATTTTTCACGAAATCAATCTACTGTTTATGGTTCCTTTTACGAGCCGTAGAATTTTCTCATAAATTCTGCCTTTAACTCAAAATATTTTCTAAGTGTTGAGGCGTTCTACAAACCCCAACTACGACCAATATATTCATTTACGACCCATCTTGTTGAGTCATACAAAAAGTCCTAAAACTTGTTAAGGCATGTCATAGTTAAAAATAGGCCATGATGCGAGCCTTGAGGGAACTCTTTTCACGCAATCCAAGCACGTGTATGATCTGTATTTGTTCCTTGGCATTCTTATGTTAATTTGTCATAATATTGACTCCTATATATAATTGCTCGTACTTCATCAATTTTTTTTAAAAATTTTCAATTCTTAGGTACCATCTATAATCACCCATCTACGGATCGTAGATGTATCAACACTCGTAGATGAGGCTCATAGTCGCTGCACCAATTTTTTTTTTTTTGCAACTTTTCTTTCTTATTGCAACTTTCTAGCTTTCAAGGTATTACACTTAAACACTCAATATCATATCCTTATATACCTTAAACACTTCACAAATCTTGATGAAGAACCCTAACTTAAAGAAGAATAGGTAAGAAATTCTTTCTTGAAATTCTTGAATTTGTTTTCTTGAAAATCCTATGGTTAAGATTTAAGATTTCTCTTAGCGATACATGAATAAATGAAGAATTTGACTGGAAAGCTTGAAATCTATGGATAATGAAGAATCTTGAAAGAGAATCCTAATTTGATGTGTTCTTGAAAATTCTTGAGCATTTAAGTTTAAAAATGAAGGAGAGAGTTTTAATAATGAAAAAATAATTTTTTACATGTTTAAAAATAATAAAATAACTCTCAAAAGGTTTATACGATAAAAATATCCTTAAAAAAATTAAAAGAAGCATAATCTAACTTAGCCAGTGAGGTCAATATTTTCTCTGCATTACGAACCTCTACCAGGTTTGAGCATCTCTAGTAAATTGATCGTACCGTTATACTCAAAACTTGGATTGATGCAATCTTGATATCATTTGGAAAGGAGACTTGTAGACTTTTAATTTAATAGGTCGTGGGCCATATATATTCAAAGATATGGTCATTTGAAGTTGATCTTTATATTGACTCATGCAAAAACCTAGACGATAGAAATTATTTGGACTTGATTTGATATAAGAGATCCCTTATGATCCTAAGTCACATTTAATGGACTTAAATACTAGGAATTGATCCCAACACATATATATAAATAGTCATCAAGTTCGGATCTATACACATGTGAAGAATGACTTGGATATTAGCTTAACTTTTTTTAGGGTGTTACAATAGAAACAACAGTTCTCATGAACTATTTATAATCCATGATGGAATCCTTTGTTATATCTTTATGTTGTGTGAATTTAATGTCATTCAAAATAGTAAGCTCATGAATTTTCTTTCTTACACCACAAAAGAGAAGTACAAACTGTTTGAGTCCCTCCACGTTAGTCATTTTAGCCTAAATTTTTCTTTAATCACACTTTCTTTAATAATATATCACTTCTTTGACTACACATGATAGTCTTTTTATTTTTAAGTAAAAAATCTGACGAACGGCTCTATAAGTTTTCTTGAATAAAATAAAATTGTAATACATATAATACATGACATCTTTTTAAATAACATAAATATCTAAAAATGAATACAAAAAATTAGAAAAAGTTCATTGCTGTCGAAAGAAATCAACTAATCATGAATTTTACCATATATGTTCTCTATAGCTGTCACATAATATAGCAAATCCAAATAGTTTGAATACCACCAATAGGGTATATAACATGTCTCGTTGACGATCTCCTAAGTGAACGAACAAAAACATCATGACTAAATAATCATTATAAAATACGATAAAGTAAATCAAGTAATTCATTTAGCTGACATGATAATCTATAGATTCAATTTAAGTAATATAATATGAGATATACACCAAAACTAAATTATGGAAAATAATTATTTTAAATTGAGTTAAAAAACAATAACACCTACAAACGTGAAAATAGTTGACCTATATCTAGCTCTGACAATATTCATATCTAGAAAGGTTAGTCATTTTTTCAAGTTGGAATATAGGCGCGTTAACACCTGCAAGTATGGAGTACGTAGCTAATTCTGGCCTTTATGACACTCACGCTTAGTAGGTTGACTACTTTTTCCATATTATATTATATGTGATTACTTTATCTAAATATAAGGGATACTTGAGCAATGCTAACGAATGCATGTCACAAGTATTTACATAAATTACGTAATTAATTACTTTCTAACATTATGGAATAACTAATTAAGCATAACAATATGATTGATTTCCTTATGTCACTATGAAACAGAAAACTGTTGGTATCAATATTAGAATTTAATGCTTACTAGAATGTAAAAACATATAGGATCAATTGAACTGTTATACTCAAATAATTTATCAAACACGTACTTAACTTGGGGAAATAAGCCTCAGCTTACCTCAAATAATTTTGCAATTCACATTCTACAATCAATTCCGGATACATCATCCCTCATAATTTACAAAGCAATCAAATAGATAATTCAAACTATGTCATTTGACCAACTTTCTTCATAGAGTTGTATTGTTAACCTTTTAGAGTTTATAGTTACTTTTATCCCAAACTTGCAATCCTCAACCATAATACAATTAGAAGATTCTAATTCTTATGATAGAAAGTAATATAAAAATTATCTTAAACAATACTCTCGCAAAGCTCTAGGTTTTGGATCTCGAAGAACTCTTCAATTTTTTTTGTGAAACTGATTTCAAAATTTATCATATTTATTTATAAAAAAAGCATATCAATAAATACTAAGAATCAAACACCATCTTCGTCTATTTTTTTTCTTTGATTATTTATAACTTGTCTTCATTAAATAAATATTACTAAATACTATAACTATTACTTTGTAACAACACAAAATATTATCATGAAAAAGAGCCATTTAACTCAATCTATCCTTGAGGCATATGATTTTTGTTTGAAATTATTGAATTGCCCAACATTTTCCGTCACAATTGCACTCACATCTCCCTTTTATCTATTTTTGGCTACCCTTTAAAGTCCAAATTAACCAAATAACATGAGACAGCACTCGTAGTAGTAGTATTCCATCTCCGAGTTGTCACTTTCGGGTCTGTACTCGCCCCGTTTCCGCAGTCCATCTCACAGAAGACAATACTTTTCCTTGTACTAGTATATTTTCAATTCAAGCAAAAGGAAATTGGGGAAAAATAATAAAATCCTTACCTTAATTTTATAGGACTAGGGTTTACTCCTCTCTCTATAAAATTCTTCATTTCTCTGCCTTTGCCTTTTCCCATTTATTTTTTAAAATTTTCTGAACTCAATTTTCCATGTTCCAACTTTCTCCGTCAAAGTTTTCACAGTTCTAGGGTTTTCATTTCCCTGATCGACTTCCCTTTCCTTCATGGTGTGTCAGGATCGAAGCTCTTTCACAATTCTATCGGAAATTTCAAAAGTCATTTCATCCATTAATTTCGGTATTTGCTTAAAATTTTGTTTGGTGGGTAAAGGTGTTGGCTTTCTTCTTTGAGTGGGCTTTGTGGCATTTAATTTTCATTGAATTTGGGTGTTGCTGGTTAGTATCAATTGAAGTTTGTGGCTGTTTTTTTTTTTCTGGGGATTTAAGGTTGCCTAATCGTGTCATGGGTTTACCATGATTAATTAATTTGCCTGGACTGCATTTATCGGATTATATATAAATTTCAGCATTTTAGAGTGGTATACTATTTGGGGGTTGTGTTCAATAAAATTGAAGAGTGAATGTATCCTTCTGCAATGGATTATGGACGGGGATGGTGGAGCTGCGTTGATTCCTACACGCTTTGTTTGGCCTTATGGAGGAAGAAGTGTATACCTGAGTGGCACATTTACTGGGTAACCAAAAGCTTGCACTTCTTTTTTTCTATAAATGTTCCTTTCCCTTTTCGTATCTTGTGTTTCTTAAATGAAGTGTCACTTTTTGAAGGTGGTCTCAAAGGCCGATGGCTCCAGTTGAAGGATGTCCAACTGTATTTCAGACTGTTTGCAGCGTACCACCTGGTTACCACCAGGTTTGTTGTGTAGTTTGGATTAATTTTTGTAATGTTTTTGATTTTTGGTACAAGTGACTTTAGTAAAAGGTAGTACTTTTAATTTTTGCAGTTCTACAGTTGAGGCTTTGCTGATGAATATCAATCAATTCTGAGTTTTATTCTTAATTTTCAGTATGAGTTGTATTTTTTTAGTTAGTGATTAGTTGGTCATATCATTGAAGGTACTCCTATGGGATAGCAGTTGCTCTAGCTTTTCACATGTTTGATTATCATTTAAGGCTGTCATGCTATCTATTATGGATGATCATTTAATTCTTGTAGACATAGTCGGGTGACCTAACTATAATCTAGAGACACGTTAGAAGATACTATTCCCTATTTTGGAGACTTTGACTTCGTAAGCTTTCCTTCTACTTGCAGAGACCATTTATTGCTTTATCCAGTGTGTAAACTTGGTGATGACCTACGTTAATAGTCATTAGATGCTTGTTTAACTTATTAAAGTATGTGGTACTTCCGTGGGATATTGGTATTCCATGCTTGCTTGGTTTAAGGATTTAATTTACTTTCTGTGTGGATACTCCTGCCATCAAGTGACAATAGAGATGTACCAGAATGAATCATCTGGGTGGGTGCTGGAGGGGTTGCAAGTAGGTCCTTTTTTGGCGTAAGCAAGCCATTTTATTCACTTAACCAGCACCAAGCAGCTGCTGAAGTGTGCAGTTATGGAAACTTCCCCACCCACTGTGGCACTAAGAATAAAGAGAGCTGAGGAAATCTACCAGGGTATCTAGATGATATTCATTATGGTGCAAGATTTTTCTATGTAAGTCGATTTACTGCTTCGGCCTTGCCTTAAAAGATGATTCCTTTCCTTCCTCATTACTCCCAAAAGCAAGCTGGTATAGTGACTTAGCTCTTCTACATCCTTTGCTGATTTTTTTTCTAGACCAGCATAAAAGCATTTCCTTTGCTGGTGCAGCCATCACCCTTCTTTTAGTCCATATAAATTTAAAAAATGTCTGAGCTCCCTGCAGATGATTAATTAGTTTTTCTAGATAACTTCAGCAGACAGTTGATACTCAGCATTGGCTGTTCAATTAAAGGCATGCCAAAACTTCGTTTCTGAATTAAAGAAAAATAACAAAGAGAGCCTTTATAGGGTTATAATTCAATTTATGATGATCATAAGTAGAAAGTTCATATTCTTTGGTCATTGATAAACAGTTTGTTGGCAATAATCAATGCAATTACCACAAAATATATGCATTCCAAAATAAATACTGTAATGAAGGAATAGTTTCTTTCAGATATCAGTTTCTAACTTCCAATCAACAGTGGGTAAATCTATAGGACATACATGCACACATACTTCACAAGCAATGCATTTATCAAATTTAAAGTGGTATTCGGCCTCGGAAACATTCCGATATGATAATTTTGTATAGGGATATTGAATAGTTTCAGGTAAATGATTTGCGTGCGACGGGATCATCATGAAACCTTGGCCGATGTATCTGGCAACTCGTATTGTTTGTTGACCATAATTTATGAATTTAGTTATCATAGGGAGCATATGTAAGTGTGAGATCCAGCCAGCATTTCTCATTGACCTTTCTCTTCTCATGATGAGAGAAACCTTCAGAGGCCTCCTGGAACTCTGGCATCTTATCAGTGTCTTGGAGGTGGTAATCATTTTTATGTGTCATGATTTGGAGTTCTAATATCATTAGCCTTTTCTTGATACAGCACTGGCAATTCTATTCTGATCCTTTTCCTCGTAAGATTCGGCATTCAGCTTTCTTACTTGTGATGAAGGATTTATGGTTACATACTTTACTTGCAGTACAAGTTCATTGTTGATGGTGAATGGAGACACGATGAAAACCAACCTTTTGTGAGTGGAAGCTATGGAACAGTCAATACTCTCCTCTTGGCCAGAGAATCTGACTACCTTCCAGCAGTACTAACTACGCGGATAACTCCTAGTTCGAACATGGATGTGGATAATCAGGCCTTTCAGCGTTTGGTAAGTGAATGTTCTACTCCTGCAAATAGCTGAATTGCAAATCAGTGTTGAATGCTTTGGATATTTGAGACTTAGTGTATCTAATATTATTTTGATGTAGTTCTCCATCACATTGTATGGACTAATCTGTACTTGGAGAGAGGATTTATGCATGTCTTTTGTATATTGTCTTTGTGCACCAGTGTACTTTCTTTATCAAAAGTCAATTTCTGTTATTGTATTCTGGTTGATGACATGTCGCCCCAGTTTTTTTGGAAAGGTCAGACATTAAACCTCCAGGCTCCATAGTGACTGTCTAGTTTGTTTCATCTTGTTGAACCAGCTCATTTGTGGTATGAGGGTGTCAATAAGATGGTTATCAGAATCTCTTTTTCAAGCACCCCATATTATGAAGTGAATGACTTGACGAACATTTATAAGATCCTACGAATTTATTTTTGAGACGCCAGTTACTTTATTCCACTATTAATATGATAAAACAAGTGATTTCGAAGCACCTGGCGTTCCATTTTTATTTTTTTACCTGACCTTGCACCTGGTGTTCAACTACTATTGCCTATTTGACCATTTTATACCCTCCCTAACATATTGTCTTCCTCTAGAGGGAGAGCTAGTCACTTTTGCCTTTTGACTTGTCTAAAAGCTTTTCTTTATATCTGGCATAGGTAAGAGTGTCAGATGTTGCCTTGCCAGATGATGCTTCCAGGATATCACAGAGAGATTTAGATATTTCCCGACACCGTATATCTGCAGTCCTATCAACACATTCAGCTTACGAGTTGCTTCCAGGGTCAAGCAAGGTTTGATCTATTTATCCTATATTCTCTCCCGGTGATGTGATGGGTTATGAGTGAGTTTTGTTGCCTTTTCTGATTAGGATTATTTTTCAGGTCATTGCTTTGGATGTTGACTTACCCGTAAAGCAAGCATTTCATATTCTTCACGAGCAGGTATATCTGCTATCGTGCTATAGATGTCAAGTTTGTATCATGATATATGTTGTATAGAACTTTCAGATTTTGTCACATTTGAGAACTGTTCTTCCTCTGGGGACATGCTTGAAGCCCCATTTCCATTGAAAAGGAAAAAAAAAAAAACCCGAAGATGGTCATTAAATGGAAAATGTGGAATATCATCAGGGTTGAAGAGTGTGACCATCTCATTTAAAGCCTTAGCTACTAGAGAGAGAGAGAGAGAGTAGACTTTTAATAACGTAATTATGTTATGTCTCAAAAACAGAGATAAACTGCTTTTTTGAAGGGAAAAAAATCAAAACTTGGCAGTTGCAAAGTTGAGTGAGTTATCAGGGAGGAGTTTAAGAAGATATTAGCATTTATTTGGGGGGTGGGGGGGACCAGAATCTACTTGGCAGTAGGTTTTAAGTCTTAAAACTTCACCAGGCTTGCAGCTAGAGCGGAAGGTTGGTTTGAATGGGTTGAAAGAAGCTGGAATCTGAGCTTCGAGCAAGAAAACAATGGAATAGATAGTCTTTGTACTCCGAGAAGCTTCAACAAACTCTGGTACCCATATGGCAAGGTGGAAGCTAGTCGAACAATACTCGAATAGTTGATCTTCTTTTGTTCCAGATAACACTACAAATTTGGAAGATTTATAAGCATTTTCACAATATAAGTAGGGAACAGATCTGTCATTATTATTCCAGAAGTTACATTTGATGTGGGATGGGGAGACATAGCTTTAAGATCAATAATTTATCAAAGAGCGTAAAGGAACATTAATTACAAATATTCCCTGGAGGAGAGATCCAAAGGTTCCTTATGCAGATTCAGTCAGCACTGGCAAGTGACGATCAAAAGAAGCATATGAATCTCTGATCAACAACAACTTCTCTGTTATCATCTCTGGCAATGATGCTAACCAGGAAAATGGCTTGACGGGAAGATGTATAGTTGGAAGCTTTATTGGAGAAGAGAAGGAGAAACCAACGCTTTCAGATGTTAGAAAATGAGAGGTGAGTACTTGGAAGAACGCTTTTGGAATTAATATATACGAAATGGTGGGCTGCTCCTTTTTGTTTTAGTTTCCAAATAAGCACATGGGTGCGTGCATTCTTCAAGGTTAGTGGGCATGGAAACAATTGAAAATTCTTCTCGAATGGTGGTTGCCGACTGTAGGTTGTCGCACCATTTGAGAGGCCTCAACGTGGATAAGAGCAAAGGTTCTCTTTGATTTTAGATGGAAAAAATGTTCAAAGCCATCGAAAATCAATGCGGGAGATGGAAGGAAGTTCCAAAAGAGGTAAAGATAAAGGACAATGGTCTTACCTTTTCAATTCCAATCTGGAGTGAGTCAAGAACTTTGGTGGTTGCTGGAGAGGAGGAAATACTGTCGGATAAGGACCGTTGGCCAAAAAACTCTACAATATTAAAGATAATAGGTTCTGCGTTAATACACAGAGGCACATGGGTTCTTATGAGCATATACCTATTCAAATAACACAGATACATATTTCAAACAACACTGCTGGCTAGGGTCCATCGATACATAGGACATAGAATTTTTTTTTAATCAAAAGCAATGAGATTTTAATGGGCCAAAGGAAAGCTTAGAGAATTGTTTTAGAGGAGCTACTTTTAATAAAGGCCCAATTGTTCTTACTTAGGCCCAACTTCTCAATTCTGACCAAACTAAAGTCATGTGCGCCTTACAATTATATCCAATGCTAGTGGAAATAGAAGCAAACTGCATAGACCTTGTCTTTTTTGATAGTAGCTCTGGAGACATGATATCAAAAATCCCAGAAGAAAATCAGCCAACAAATCCAACAAAAAAAGCAAATATAGAAGGGGAAGATTATGTTGATTCATTGACAAATATTGAAGAAGGAGAAGGTGCAAATTGATATTAATGGTAACCATTCAAGACATGCACTTGATTGATTGTTCAGATGATGCTACATGGAAATCGAGGCCTTAAACTCCGGGTACCTAGAGGGAGAAAGTGATGGGTGAGATGGACCTGTCAATTTGGGTCCATCAAAATATAATCAGGTTAAGCAGGGAATTTGGGATTGAATTTCAAGGTTGTAGTAAGGAGATTTTAGTTCTAATCAAGAAGATTGATGGCAGAAGGCAATCGAATTTTGATCAATTAGACACAAGGGTCATGCAAACTCCCAAAATTACATTTCTAGAAAGCTTTGACCATAGACGTTAAGTTCCAAAGTATGGGGCAAGATTTAGGGGAAAGGAAGTCCAGGGTGTTATAGTGAATGTCAAAATAATTTCATGGAATGTAAAGGGGTTAAATTGTAGAGATAAGTGTAGGATGATCAATAGTTTAGTTCAAAAGTGGAAAGCGGATGTCCTTTGTTCATGGGAAACTAAACTGGAAAGGACACTGGAGAGCTAATTAAGCAGGCGTGGGAAGAAAAGGGTAGTCAAGTATAGGCAACTAGAGGCAAGTGGAATGAGGAGAGGTATTTTGATATTGTGTGATAGCATGACTTGGGAAAGAGTAGTAGTGGAAGTTGGTGCTTATACTTTGACTTGTAGATTTGAGTCGACAAGTTATGATTTTGGTTGGCACATGGCAAGGGTACATGCACCACATTGCAATCAGGCTAGGCAAGAGGTGTGGTGGGAAAGTGGGGCTATTAGAAGTTTGTTTGCAGGACCTTGGGTGATCGGGGATATTGCAAGTATGCTTCTGAGAAAAAGATGTGCTCCAGAACGTCTACATACATGATTGGATTTTTTTTATTTTATTGACAATATGGAGTTGATTGATCCGCAACTAGATGGGGGAAGCTATACCTAGACTGAGAGGAACAACCAGGAAGCTTTTTCCAGGATTGACAAGTTCCTATACTCTTACTGGATGGGGAAATAATTTCTGTAATATGAAGCAAGAGATTCTTCCTAGAATCTGTTCTGATCCCACACCAATTGCGCTTCGGAGTTGTAGTTAAGAACACAAAAAGTCTTATTTCAAATTTGAATGATGGTGGCTGGAAATTGAAGGTCTCAATGAGAAAGTTAAGATTTGATGGGATTCCATTATTAATGGAAGGCCAGGTTATATGTCAGCAACCAAGTTAAAAGTTTTGAAGGCTAAATTGAAAGATTGGAGTCAAGCACCTATAAGAACTTGGAGAAGAATAAAGATCTAATTCTAAGGAATATTGCTGAGATTGACAATATTCAACATAATAGATCTTTAACTGAAGAAGAGGCGCATCAGAAAATTAATTTATTCATGAAAATTTGAAAATTATACCAAAAAGAAAAAGATAGCAGGGAAACGAAGGTCAAATTGTGGATTAAACAAGGTGATAAAAACACAAAGTTCTTGAGAGAATTCAAATGCTCGCAAGAGGAATAGTTACATTTGATCATCTACCCGCAGGAGGTGAAAATATGACGGAGATAGAGAACATCAAAAGGGAGATATTCCCTTCTCTTTTTGTTTTAGT
>DF357635.1:51532-124899 GCA_000787875.1 Solanum virginianum
GTGGTGCATAAGGTATCTATTGTTGGTAGGCTAGTGTATAGAAATTTTTTGGTTTGCATCTTGCAAAAAATCTTTACCTTGTGATCTTGTTGAATTAGATATGGTTGATTTTGATGTTATTCTTAGGATGGATTGGCTGTATGCATACTATGCTTCTATTGATTATAGAACCTGTACGGTCAAGTTTCAATTCCTTAATTAACTCGTCCTTGAGTGGAAAAGTCATGATATGGTGGTAAAGGGTAGGTTCATCTCTTGCATTAAAGCCCATAAGTTGATCTCTAAGGGATGCTTGTATCATCTTGTGAGGGTTAAAGATGTAGAGTGCAAAGTCCTTTCCATTGAGTCGGTTCCAGTTGTAAATGAGTTTCTTGATGTCTTCCCAAATCACCTTTCGGTTGTCCCTCCCAAAAGGGAGATAAATTTTGGCATAGATCTCCTTCCCGATACTCAACCTATCTCCATTTCCCCTTACCATATGACCTCGTTGGAGTTGAAGGAGTTAAAGGAACAATTGAAAGATTTGTTAGAAAGGGGATTTATTTGACTTAACCAATCACCTTGGAGTGCACCGGTGTTGTTTGTATAAAAGAAGGATGGGTCACTTAGAATGTGCATTGACTATCGGCAACTCAAAAGGGTCACTATAAAGAATAGATATCCTCTTCCTATAATTGATGACTTGTTTGACCAATTACAAGGGATTAGCTTTTTCTCTAAGATTGATCTTCGGTCCGGGTACCATCAAGTGAGGGTGAGAGAGTGTTATATTCCCAAGATGGCCTCCCAAACTAGATATGGGCAATATGAATTTGTGGTGATGTTATTTGGGTTGACTAATGCACTGGCCATCTTCATGGATCTAATGAATAGGGTCTTCAAACCCTACCTTAACTCCTTTGTTGTGGTTTTCATTGATGATATTTTGATCGATTCACATAGTAAGGAGGAGCATATGGGTTATTTGAGGGTTGTGTTACAAATATTGAGGGAAGAGAGGTTATATTAAATATGAAAAGTGTGAATTTTGGTTGAAGAAGGTTGCATTCTTGGGTCATGTGGTGTCAGGGAATGGTATTAAGGTTGATACTAGGAAGACCAATGTCGTATTGTGATGCATCTAGAGTTGGTTTGGGTTATGTGCTAATGCAAAATGGTAATGTCATAGCTTATGCTTCTAGGTAACTTAAGGTGCATGAAATGAACTACCCTATCCATGATCTTGAATTGGCTGCCGTGGTGTTTGTATTAAAGATTTGGCGTCATTGTTTTTATGGGGTGCATGTTGATGTCTTCACCGATCATAAGAGCCTTCAATATGTATTCACTCAAAAATGTTTTAACTTGAGACAAAGAAGGTAGCTAGAACTTCTTAAGGACTATGACATGAGTGTGCATTATCATGCAGGTAAGGCAAATATTATGGCGGATGCTTTGAGTCGGGTGTCTATGGGTAGCCTAGTTCATGTGGATGGCGGTGATAGGGAGATGGCTAGGGAGGTGCATCAATTAGCTAGATTGGGGGTTAGGTTGGAAGATGTGGGTAATGGTGTTGTTGATATTTCTAAATCTTCTTTGGTTGATGAGGTGTTAGCAGAACAAGATCTAGACTCCTCCTTGCTTGAATTGAAGACCTTGGTGAAAGAGGGTAAAATAGAGGTTTTCTCCCAAGTGGGAGATGGGGCTCTTAGATACCAAGGTAGGTTGTGTGTGCCTTGTGTTGATGGTTTGAGGGAGAGAATTCTTGATGAGGCCCTTAATTCTTCTTATTCTATCTACCCCGGTTCCACCAAAATATATAGAAACTTGAGGGATGTGTATTGGTGGGGAGGCATGAAGAGGGACATTGACAAATTTGTTTCCGGTTGCCATAGTTGTAAACAAGTCAAGAACATCAAAGGCCGGGTGTCCTAACCCAAGACATAGAGATTCCTAATTGGATATAGGAGGTGATTAACACCTTAGTACGACCTTCCACCCTCAAACGGATAGCTAAGCTGAAAGAACCGTTAAACACTTGAGGATATACTTAGGGCTTGTGTCTTTGAGCTTAAAGGTAGTTGGGATAATCATCTTCCATTGATTAAGTTTGCCTAAAACAATAGCTATCACTCTAGCATCAGTATGGCTCCTTGTGAGGCTCTTTAAAGGAGATGTTATAGATCACCAGTGGGTTGGTTTGAGGTTGGAGAGGTGCCTTTATTGAGGCCATATCTGGTTATGGAGGCTCTTGAGAAGGTTAGGATAATTAGGAAAAGGTTGAGGACAGCCCAAAGCCGTCAAAAATCCTATACCGACGTGAGGAGAAGAGACCTTGAATTCAAAGTGGGTGATTGGCTTCATTTCGGTTGTCATAGTTGTCAAAAATCCTATCACGATGTGAGAAGAAGAGACCCTGAATTCAAAGTGGGTGATTGGGTCTACTTGAAAGTTTCTCCAATGAAAGGTGTGGTCCATTTTGGTAGAAAGGAGAAGTTGAGTCCAATGTATGTTGGTCCTTATTAGGTGGTAAATAAGGTTGGCAAGGTAGCTTATGAGTTAAAGTTGCCTAGTGAAATGAATTTGGTTCACCATTAGTCCATTTTGGTAAAGGGTAAGTTGAGTCCAAGGTATGTTGGCCCTTATGAGGTGATAAAGAGGGTTGGTAAGGTAACTTATGAGTTGAAGTGTTCTAGTAAGATGAATTTGATCCATCTGGTGTTCCATGTATCTATGTTGAGAAAATGTGTTGGTGATCCTAATGCTATTGTGCCTCTTCATTTTGTGGGTGTTCTTGGGGATAACTTGAGTTATGAGGACGTCCCGATTCAGATTTTAGATAAGTAAGTGAAGAGATTGAGGAACAAGGAGGTGACATCCATTAAGGTCCTTTGGAGGAACCAACAAGTCGAAAGTGCTACATGGGAGGCCGAAGTAGACATGCTAAAGAGATATCCTTATCTTTTCCACTCCACTCAAGCCTAAGTACTAATCCTAACTCCCCTATGTGATTTAAAGTCTCATATTTCAGCCCTTATGTCGTTCATATGCATTCCTGTTTAAGTTGGTAAACTTATGATGATTTTACACTTACGTTGAGATTTTTAAAAATGGTGCTTAAATGTAATGTTGCATTCTTGTTGGGGCTGACTTATCCATGATCACTCTTGTCCTGTACGTCTCTTTTACATTCGGGGATAAATGTTCCCAAGGGGAAGATATTGAAACGACCCCAAAAAGTGCCAAAAAATATGCCTCGGAAAGCCCAGAATTTTAATTTCCATATATCTCAAAATACATTTGTTATTTCAAAAATTTGACTTCATATTTGTCACGACCCAATCTTGTGGGCCGTGACTAGTGCCCGGTTGGGCACCCAAACACAATCATAAAGCTGAATTTCAAACAGATGGCTTATGCCAACACATATATCAAGCTCATCCTCAGATCCAATCAAATACATCTATAATTTTTAAGAAATTTTTTAGGCAGAATTACTTATATTTTTCAGATTATTCCAAAATGACCTGCATATCAGAAGATATCAGCAGAGACCAAACAGAGCCAACAGAATATCATATATGTATAGACGGGCCGCCAAGGCCGCCATGGGGGGTAAAACTGCCCATCAAACACATCATACAGGTCTAGTCAAACAGACTGGGCACAACCCATACACATATGTATCCATAGACCTCTAAGCAAACTGACAAAATCATAGGACGGGATAGGGCCCGTCGTACCCCTGAATAGATACATATAATGCAACGAATGAAAATATACATATATACCAAAAGTGGGATCCGGAGTAGGGGAGCACTTCAAATGGCAGAAAGATGTCCTAAGCTGATGGGTCACCAACTGTACGTCAGTACCTGCGGGCATAAACGCAGCCCCCGAAGAAAGGGGTTCAATATGAAATACGTACCGAGTATGTTAAGCAGAATGTACAGAATATAAATCAGAGTGATAATCAAAAGAAAAGTATGAAAGTCAAATGCATATCCAATAACATCAAAATGTTTACTTTCAAAATACCAAATCATGCCTAATGCACAGGAACGATGACGCCATCCAGTCCATGGCGCCATACCACAACATAACACCAGAAAGTTCAAATCTTCGAAATCTCTGTCACATATCACAAAATGGCATAATACCAAGCATAACAGAAAGCCCAATCACAACATAACACCAGTCTAAGTGGAGCCCGGCCCTTGGGCTAAGCTGACCCGCCGAACACAACATAACATCGAAATATATATATCGCGCATGACAAAAACTGGCCCGAGAATCGGCGAACGATGTCATAATAGGCACGAGTGGAGTAGTGAGTAGTCATATACATAAAATCCTTGTCATAAGTCCAAAAGATTAGCAAAATAGTCATATTGGAAACCGGAAGCATAATAATTACATTTCTTTCAAAAGGGTCTCAAATTTACATAAAAAGGACATTGCGGGACCCACAGCCAGTGGAGACCCAAACTGGCCTAACCTACGAGGAACATACGCACCCTAGATTATACAAACTCCTACGGGGCATTTCGAAACTGTTTTTGAGGCAATCCGAGCTTTCTATCAAAAGTTACCGATATTTAAAGTTTTAAAATCAATATATAATAAATTCTTTCAAAATTACTCAAATTTCACATATTCTTGCAACTTACAAATTTCAATGACATGGGAGTCAATATTATGACAAATTAACATAAGAATGCCAAGGAACAAATACGGGTCATATAAAAGCTCGGATTGCGAGAATAGAGTTCCCTTGAGTCTCGTATCATAACCTATTTTTAGGTAAGACATGCCAAAAGGAAAGGTTGCTTTACATACCTCAAATGCCCTCCAATTCAATCCAAATGCAAGACAAACCTAACTTATGCTTCGGAATGCCTAAGGTCTACAAACAATTCATAACAATGCCGAACCATTAGCTAAATACTTTTTGGGCACTAAATTCCAACTTTGCCCTTGATTCTACAAAAAATTGGGCAGCATTTCCCCTTAAGATAAGCCACTCCGAGAATCCATCTTGGCTCAATCAATCAACAATAACAACAACAACCCAACTACATCAATAATCAATTCAAACAACAATATAACAACAATAGCTCTAATTATCGCCACTTAACCATATTTACAATACCGGCTAACATACTAACCTATACATATAGATGATTTCCAACCATTCCATCACGCTACAATGATCATAATATACTAACTGAACATCAATTCCTAGTGCCAACACAACACAACACTACAAACTATATATGTACTCACACGGCCATAACACCCACACACACAACTCACTTCCAAACTTCCATATTTCACAATTTTCCTTCAGTTTAACATATTACAACATACATGCAACCTTTATAACACATAAAACAAGATCAAATCTTACCTTTCCACTATACCTCGAACAGAAATCCCAACATCTCCAGAAATACATGCAACCTTTATAACACATAAAACAAGATCAAATCTTACCTTTCCACTTCAACTCAAAAAATGGGCTAGGATTTCCAAAAGTGAGAAAATAGATGTCTTCTTGCTCCAACCACACTTTCACGCTACTTAGGGGCTTCAATATAGTAGGTTTACGCCAACAAATAGTTTGTGGAAAAGCTAGAAATAATTTCCCATTTTTCTCTACCATGGCCGAATGTTTCTAAGAGGTTCTTCAACTTTGGCTTTTTTTTTCTAAGTATAAAAACTAATAAGAAGATAAAAGATCATCTTATATATATAGACAAACTATGGCCAAGTATACATGGCCCACACCACACTTGTTCCAATTAAAATGTGGCACCAAAATTATGTGGGCCCCACCTTATCACTTCTAGATTTCCAACTTTCAAAAATTCCACTCTTGGTCCCAAACTTTTCCCAATCATTCCAATGAAGGACATACGGGTTCTAATGTCATCCCCACTTTAGAACATTCATCCTCGAATGTTAAACTAGTCTTACGAGTCATACAAACAATTTGAGAGAATTTCCTTTTCAATTATCGAAACAACATATTCATGGACCAACAATTCATTTATCAAACAACAAAGTTAAACAAAGAATTGAATTATCTGTAGGCACTGAAAACAAGTGAGGATATTTCTTCTTCATCTGCCCTTCGGCTTCCCAGGTCTTCTCCTCTCGGTTATTGTTTCATCATAACACTTTAACAGAAGCTACATCTTTATTTCATAACTTTCTCACCTATCGATCCAGTATGGCTAGGGCTGCTCTTCATAAGATAGATCTTCTGTGACCCGGATATCATCCATAGGGAAGGCTTCGTAAGGATCACCAATATACGTACGAAGCATAAAAATACGAAATACCGGGTGTACTGCTTCCAAACCTGCTGGCAAATTTAATTCCAAGGCAACCTTGCATATTTTTCAGACAATCTGATATCGGCCAATATATCTCAAACTGAGCTTTTCTTTCTTGACTAACCCCATAACACCTTTCATAGGTGATACTTTAAGAAAAACCCAATCACTAATCCAAAACTCTAAATGTCAGTGATGGTTATCTGCGTATGATTTATGTCGACTCTGAGCCGCTAGCAACTGCTCCCGAATGAGTTTCACCTTATCTACTGCCTGTTGAATCACGTCCGGGCCAATCAAATCACTCTCGCCAACATAGAACCAACGGATTGGTGATCTACACCACTACCATATAATGCCTCATACGGTGCCATCTGAATACTGGAGTGGTAACTGTTATTATAAGCAAATTTTGTCAATGGCAAATGATCATCCTAGCTACCTCAAAAATCAATAACACTGGCCCGTAATATATCTTCCAATGTTTGAATAGTACACTCAGCCTGTCCGTCAGACTAGGGATGGAATGCTGTACTGGGACACACCTGTGTCCCCAAGCCTGCTTGAAATAACCTCCAAAAATTACCGTGAACTAGGCACCTTTATCGGAGATAATAGATACAGGAACATCATGAAGTTGCACAATCTCCCTGAGATCCAGTCTAGCATAATCCTCAGCTGAATAGGAAGCCCAGACTAGAAGAAAATAGGCTGATTTTGTTAGCCGATCTACAATAATACAAATGAAATCATACCTTCATGGAGTACGCGATAAATCTGTAATAAAATCCATATTAATGATCTCCTACTTCCATGTCGATATTTCCATTTCCTGCAGTAGCCCACCAGGTTTCTGGTGCTCCATTTTAACCTGCTGGCAATTCGGGTACTGAGCGACAAATTCTGATATGTCCCTTTACATTCCATCCCACCAATATCAGCATCTGAGATCATGGTGCATCTTTGTCGACCCTGGGTGAATAGAATAGCGAGCATAATGTGCCTCACCCATAACCTGTCGCCGCAGACCCACAACATCTGGTACACAAAACCTGCCCCTAAATAATTATATTCCATCAAAGGTAAGTTCAAACAAAGTCTTTCCCCTTTTTAGGTATGTGTCTCTGTACTGAGCCAGAATAGGATCCTCATATTAACAATGCTTAACCTCTTTTATAGTGGAAAATTCTGCCATACCTCGAACAGAAATCCCAACATCTCCAGAATCAGCCAAACGGACTCTAAGACTAGTTAGCTGATGAACATCATGAACCATCTCTCTCTTCTCTGAAGGCATGCTGGCTAAACTACCCATAGACTTGAGGCTAATTGCATCTGCCATAACATTAGCTTCCCAGGATGGTAGAGAGTATCAACATCATAATCTTTCAGCAATTCTAACCATCTCTGCTGCCGCAAGTTCAGCTCCTTTTGTTTAAATATATACTGGAGGCTCTTATAATCAGTATAAATATCAACGTGAACCCCATAGAGATACTGTTTCCATATCTTTAAGGTATGAATCACCGCAGCTAACTCCCAATCATGAGCAGGATAATTCTTTTCATGTTTCCTAAGCTATCGAGAATCATAAGCTATCACCCTACTGTGTAGCATCAACACACACCATAAACCAACACTCGAGGTATCGCAATAATCCACATATACATCTGGACCTTCAAGAAGAGTCAAGACTGGAGCTGTAGTAAATTTCTGCTTTAGCAACTGGAAGCTACGTTCACAAGCATCAGAGCACTAGAATTTCACTCCTTTTTGAGTTAGCCTTGTCATAGGCACTACAATGGAAGCGAATTTCTCCACAAATCTTTGATAATAACCAACTAATCCCAGGAAGCTACATACCTTGGTCGGTGTCGTAGGCCTAGGCCAATTCTTTACAGCCTCAATCTTATGAGAAACCATCCGAACGCCATCTGCTCCTATAATATACCCCAGAAATGCTACTGAAGAAAACCAGAATACACATTTAAAAAATTAACAAATAATCTCTGGTGTTGAAGTGTGCTAAGCATCGTCCTCCGATAATCTGCATGCTCCTCTTCTAATCGAGAATAGGCCAGGATGTCATCAATAACCATAATCACAAACTTATTTAAGAACGGCCTGAATATCCAATTCATAAGATCCATGAATATGGCCGAAGCATTCATCAGCTCAAAAGACAAAGTTCGAATTCATAATGCCCATATCGGGTCCTGAATGCTATCGTGGGAGTATCCTCCTCCCGTACTCGCATCTGGTGGTAACCCGACTGCACGTCTATCTTTGAGAAATATTTAGCTCCCTGCAACTGCTCAAACAAATCGTCAATCCTGGGGAGGCGGTATTTATTATTTATCAATACCTTATTCAGCTGCCAATAATCAATACACGTCCGCAGCGATCCATTTTTCTTCCTTACACATAATACCAAAGCTCTCCAAGGTGACATACTAGGCCTAATGAAACCCTTCTCCAATAGATCTCTCAGTTGTTCTGATAATTCCTTTAATTCTACCGGTGCCATTCTATATGGAGGGATAAAAATGGGCTGAGTGCCTGGCGGCAGATCTATAGCAAACTCTATTTCCCGCTCAAGAGGAAGGCCTAGAAGCTCGTCTGGAAATACATCTGGGAATTCATTAACGACTGGATTTGATTGAAGAGTCGGTGTTTCTGTCTCTAAATCATATACATGGACCAAATGATAAAGATAACCTTTTCTGATCATTTCTCTTGCCTTGAGGTATGAAATAAATCTACCTATCGGCAACACGGCATTATCATGCCCACTAAATAATTGGTTCTCCTAAAAACTGGAATTGGACTATCCTCTTCTAACAATCAACATTAGCACAACAAGAGACTAGCCATTTCATACCCATAATCACATTGAAATCAGTCATATCTAACTCCATGCCCTAGGCGTGAGCCTAAACACGGGCGATGTCCATACCAGCCTGGGTTGCCATCACCAAGCAACTATCAACATAATACTGATCTGACCCCACTATATACTGGTGTATCCGATAAGTCATACTAGCATCATGCATAGGCGCATATTTGGCCAATGAATCGAACCCCAAACTGTACACTGCCTCTTGCATGACCCCAATCTCTACACCCAGCTAAGGGGCTAGAGGTTATGGCCCTTGAACCTCAGGAGCTGGCAGTGTAGCCGAACTAGTTGTTAGGGGTGCAAAATCTGGTTCACCATGGGCACGAGCGCCCTGGTAGTCAAATGGGCTCGCCTGGTCTCATGAACAACTGCAGACTTGCGCCTCTGGGCAACTATGGTCTTTCTTGGAGGCATCACTATAAACCAACCTCATGCACGACACACTGATAAACAAGACTCTACTAGACACGGTCTGTGGACACTTGGAGGACGAGCCATTCTGATACCACTTCTGTCATGACCCAATCTCGTGGGCTATGACCGGTTCCTGGTTGGGCACCCAAACTCAATGATAAAGATGAATTTCAAACATATGGCTTATTCCAACACAAATATCAAACTCATTCTCAGATCTAATCAAATACATCTATAATTTTTAAGATTTTTTTAGGCAGAATTACTTATATTTTCCAGATTATCCCAGAATGATATGCATATCAGAAGATAACAACAGAGACCAAACAAAGCCAACAGAATATCATATATGTATATACGGGCCGACAAGGCCGCCATGAGGGGTAAAACCGCCCATAAAACACATAATACAGGTCTAGTCAAACAGACTGGGCATAACCCACACACCTATGTATCCATAGACCTCTAAGCAAACTGATAGAATCATAGGACGGGACAGGGCCCCATCGTACCCCTGAATAGATACATATAATGCAACGAACGAAAATATACATATATAACAAAAGTGGGCTTCGGATTAGGGGAGCACTTCAAATAGTAAAAGGATGTCCTAAGCTGATGGGTCATCAACTGTACGTCAGTACCTGCGAGCATGAACGCAGCCTTCAAAGAAAGGGGACCAATACGAAATACGTACCGAGTATGTAAAGCAGAATATACAGAATATAAATCAGAGTGATAATCAAAACAATAGTATGAAGGTCAAATACATATCCAAGAATATCAAAACATTTACTTTCAAAATATAAAATCATGCCTAACGCACAGGAACGATGACGCCCTCTAGTCCATGGCGCCATACCACAACATAACATTAGAAAGTTCAAATCTCCGAAATCTCTGTCACATATCATAAAGTGGCATAATGCCAAGCATAACAGAAAGCCCAATCACAACATAACACCAGTCTAAGCGAAGCCCAGCCCTTGGGCGAAGCCGACCCGATGAACACAACATAACACCAGAATATATATATCATATCGCGCATGACAACAACCGGCCTGGGAACTGGCGAACAATGTCATAATAGGCACAAGTGGAGTAGTGAGTAGTCATATGTATAAAATCCTTGTCATAAGTCCAAAAGATAAGCAAAATAGCCATATTGGAAATCGAAAGCATAATTATTATATTTCTTTTAAAAGGGTCTCAAATTTGCATAAAAAGGGCGTTGCGGGATCCACGGCCAGTGGAGACCTGAACTGGCCCAACATACAAGGAAATTATACACCCTAGATTATACAACTCCTATGGGGCATTTCAAAACTATTTTTGAGGCAATCCAAACTTTCTATCAAAAGTTATGGACATTTAAAGTTTTAAAATCAATATAGAATAAATTCTTTCAAAATTACTCAAATTTCACATATTCTTGCAACTTACAAATTTCAAAGACATAGGAGTCAATATTGTGACAAATTAACATAAGAATGCAAAGGAACAAATACGGGTTATATACAAGCTCGGATTGCAAGAATAGAGTTCCCTCGAGTCTCGTATCATGGCCTATTTTTAGCTAAGACATGCCAAAAGGAAAGGTTGCTTTACATACCTCAAACACCCTCCAATTCAATCCAAATGCAAGACAAACCCAACTTATGCTTCGGAATGCCCAAGGTCTACAAACAATTCATAATAATGCCAAACAATTAGCTAAATACTTTTTAGGCACTAAATTCCAACTTTGCCCTTGATTCTACAAAAATTTGGGCAGCATTTTCCCTTAAGATAAGCCACCTCAAGAATCCATCTCGGCTCAATCATCATCATCAACAACAACAACAACCCAACTACATCAATAATCAATTCAAACAACAATATAACAACAATAGCTCTAATTATCGCCACCTAACCATATTTACAAAACCAGTCAACATACCAACCTATACATATAGGTGATTTCCAACCATTCCTTCTTGCTACAATGATCATAATACTAATTGAATATCAATTCCTAGTGCCAACACAACACAAGACTACAAACTATATATGTACTCACATGGCCATAACACCCACATACACAACTCACTTCCAACCTTCCATATTTCACAATTTTCCTTCATTTTAACATACTACAACATACATGCAACCTTTATAACGCATAAAACAAGATCAAATCTTACCTTTCCACTTCAACTCCAAAAATGGGCTAGGGTTTCAAAAAGTGAGAAAATAGATGTCTTCTGGCTCCAACCACACTTCCACGCTACTTAGGGGCCTCAATATAGTAGGTTCACGCCAACAAATAATTTGTGGAAAAGCTAGAAATAATTTCCCATTTTCTTTACTATGGCCGAATGTTTCTAAGAGATTCTTCAACTTTGGCTTTTTGTTTTCTAAGTATTAAAAATGGTAAGAAGATAAGAGATCATCTTATATATATAGAAAAACTTTAGCCAAGTGTACATGGCCTACACCACACTTGTTCCAATTAAAATATGGCACCAAAATTATATGGGCCCCACCTTATCACTTCTAGATTTCAAACTTTTTAAAATTCCACTCTTGGTCCCAAATTTTTCCTAATCATTCCAATGAAGGACATACGGGTTCTAACAATATTCGTGATCAAGAGGTCAAAATTAGGTGAAAAAGGGTCTAACCCCAATTTAAGAGAAAAAGATTAGCAATTATAATTTTCAAAAGTGTAATTTCTAGAGAGCAGTGCGCGGTAATATTTTTTTAGTTCCTCCAAATTTTTCTAAGTGTTGGACCCATGTTTTCCCAAACGTGTTTTTATCTATACTTAGTCAAATTTCACCTGCATATCATCCAAAATATTTCCCAACACTCACTAAAACATTAGCCATATTTTCACTCCAAAATTTGAGTCTCAAAACTCTCATTCGGAACTAAGGATTTTCTTCAAGCTTCAAGCATCCATTTTCAATCTTCATCAAGAGCTTCTCCAAAGCTAAGGTATGTAGGTTTTAGCCATTGGGTTCTTCCACCCATGGTTTTCTAATCTTCTTCTTACTCAATTTGCATGATTCTTAGTTGATTTTACAAATGAGTTTACTCTTATGAATATGTCTATGAACTATGTTAAAGCTATGTAAAGTTGTGACTGTTTTTCTATGTTTTGAGCTATAAATTTTTGATCTAATGTAAGATTTGATGAGGAGTTTTGATGTATATTGCCTGAGGTTGTTGTAAGGTGTTGAGTGATGGTTTTATAATGGATTTTCTTGCATGACTTCACCTCTAAATTGCATGGTTTTATACTACAATTTCACACCCTCTAAGTGTTTGATAAAATGTCCGATCATGGTTTCTTGTGGAATTAAAGACCCAAAGCTTTAGATATGATATAAGTGACTATATGATGATGAAATGAGTTATGCACATAATGAATTCTATATGAAGTGTTGTATTAGATCATTCCCGATCCGGGCTCTAGAGCCTGGGTAACCTAGTTGAGGGTTAATATCTCAACCACTAGGGTGATGGGTGCTATCATCACTAACTTTGATGAGGGATTTATGCCTCACACATAGTTTTGCATTAGACCATGCCTGATCCAGGTAACCTAGTTGAGAGGTCAACATCTCATCCACTAGGGTGATAGGTGCTATCATCACTAATCTTGATGAGGGGTTTGTACCTCACACACTAGGGTGATAGGTGCTATCATCACTAACCTTGATGAGGGTTTCTACCTCATACACTAGGGTGATGGGTGCTATCATCGCTAACCTACCAAGGGGTTTGTACTTTGGGAATCTAGCTTGATCTTTTCTACATACATGATATCCTATATGAGCATGAGTTACTTAAGCATGTTTTACTTATGCATTGATCATACACGCCATATTGTTATATGTTGTCTATTGCCTATTGTTATGCATTTTGATTATGATGCCTATCTCTTATTACATTGTATCCTACATACTTAGTACATTCAAACGTACTAACACATAATCTTTCCTACATGATATCACCATGTAGAAACCTGAGCCCCAGTTGATCATCCTCCTCCTCCACGTGGCTAGTTGGTGCTATTCAAGGTAGTTAGTGTATGAGTCCTCTATTTCGGGGACCTTAGTCTATGTCTATTACTTTGTATTGAGACACTCTACTTTATGTTCTATTTGACTATGAGGTTGACCCTGGTTGCTTTGTCTTGGCCTCGACTCTTATCTATGTATTAGAGGTGTTTGTTGGACATATTATGCATTTGTGATATGCGTTTGACTCTTGTCTCCTGATTATGATGTTTTGCAAGAAATCCCTTAGCGCCTTTACCCCTATTCTTTGTTTATGTCTTTTATATGCTTCTGCTACTAATGATGTGTAATGACAAGTTAAGAGGCTTGATTGGGGTTCCTTCGGGTTCCCCATTCACCGTGTCAGGTCTAGGCCCTAGGCTTGGGTCGTGACAGACTAAACCCTTTTTCAACAAATCTTCTAATTTCTCCTTCAACTCATTCAATTCAGTAGAGTCATCCGATGGGGGTAACAGATTTGGGCTTAATGCTCGACTCGACATTAATAGCAAAGTTAATATCATGATTTGGTTAAACACCAGGTAAGTTAGTTGGGAATACATCTATAAACTCTCTAGAACCTCTAGTGGTCTCCAATGATAGTGGCTCTTGATAACAGGACCGAACATGAGCCAAATAATCCTTCTCCATCAATCGACAGGCAGGCATATAAGAAATAACACCCTTAGGATAAGAGCTAAGTGCTCCAATCCACATTAACTGAGGAAAATCGGGGCAAGATAAGGTCACGGTCTTCGCATGGTAGTCAAGACTAACCTGATAAGGTGACAACCAATCTATGCCTAATATCATATCAACGTCAACCATATCTAACAATATCAAGTCAACAACAATATCTCTTCCTATAAGTCATAATACAACCTCGATATACTTGATTAACCACTAAAGATTCACCAACCAGGGTGGAAATACAAATAGGTTTGGCAAGCGGCTCACACATAATATCAATATAAAAAGCAAAATAGGGTAATACATAGGAATAAGTAGAGGTTGGATCAAATAAAACTAAAGTTAAACGATGGCACACTAGAGCCATACCTGGGATAACCGCATCAGAGGCCCCTGCCTCAACTTTATCTAGGACAGCATAGTAGTCTCTTCGGCCATCACTAGCCTATAGGCCTCCTCAGGCTCCACCTTTAACTATACCATGACCTTCTTTAATACGACCCCTCAAAGTTTGGGGTATGTCTCCAGGTGCCAGGATAGGGTTGGATAAGCTGGCTGACAACCTAAAGCCTGAGTGTAAGATGCGTGATAATTGAAATGTCTAGCCAAATGCTCAACCTCATCACAACTATAGCAAATCATGGCCTCTTACTATTGAGATAGCTTTCCTGAAAAGCCACCATGTTTGGCTATACTGGATTAACGATCATGGCTTATCAAAGTAGGCATGGATTTGTCTGCACTATCAACTGTGGGGATGGTTGTATGGACTGCTTGCCTTGATATCCCCGCCTCTGGTACTCTTGATCACGTGGCGTGGGTCTACTAAACTAACCTTGTTGACGGAACCTCTTCCTGCCACCCTGTCTATCATGCCTGATGGGCTCTATCATACGAGCAGGATCCACTACACTCTGAAATGTGCCTCCAGCCAGAACCAAGAAAGTTTTAGCCTCCTGAAGATATCCTACTAATCCCTTGGCAAGTGTTAAATCCACTAGAACTCGATAGGGATACCGGACAAGGCATGCCTTGACAGCGTATGAAGTCTAGCCTCAAAATTCAAAACTGATATAGAACCTGCTAAAGTCTATCAAACTCATCCCAACGGCTACCCCAAAGTCTATATCGCACGAATCTCTCCAAAAATACCTCTGTAAACTGCTAACATGTCATGATTGGATATCCAATAGGTCGGTGAGTCTACCTCTACCACTCCTTAACTAGTTTGGTGACTGGTAAGAGGTATAACCAACTCCATGTGACTCCAGGATGGCTAAAGTACACAACCAATCCTGATACTCTGATAAGAAATCATAACCTTTATCACCAGGGGTACTATCAAATCTTGAGGGAGCCAACTGTATAAACCGCTCAAAACTTTTCTGCTCAACTGTAGACATTGCTTCACTAGTAGAAGATGGGTGGGCACCAAAAATAGGCCGATGCAATAGATGGAGCATAGCTAAACTCTAATACTATGTACCCGAACTCTACCTAGATATTTGAGGCGGAATCATAGCAATCATAGAAGAATCCACTCGGGCTGAAGAAGGACCCATATGAATGATAGATTACTGAACTGGAGCTATAGAAGAGACAATAAAAATTGTAGCACTCGGTACACCAATAACAACTTGGGTTGGAGGGGATCCCTCCAATTTAGCCAATACCCTCAAAAACAACTCCTGAACCGAAGGAGTAGCATCTGGGGCTGAAGATGGTGGAATAGGGTCTATGGTCCCTTCTAGCTCATAATCAGGCTCTGGAGAAGCCAATCTAGTGTATCCTCTGGGCGGAGCTACCCCTCTAGCAAGTCCTTTTCCCTGGCCTTATAAGGAGCCCTACCTTAACCTCGAGTGAGAGTCACATCAACTTACTCGGGCTCTCCACTGATCGTTGAGATCTAGTAACTGTCATCTGAGCAGAAGGAGTAGATTAAATACTTTCAAAACATATGATATGAAGAAATGCATGAATAGAAGCAAGACATGAAAGCTTTTTCTATTATGTGCCCCTAGCCTCCCGAATATCGGTATGGACTTCTATACACTGATCTGCGAGACTCTACTAGACACCCTGCTCTTGACTCATGAGCCAACTAACCTAGGCCTCTTATACCAAATTTGTCACGACCACAAATTGGATCACAACTAAAGAGAATAATGTAAAACAAAAGCAACCACAACATAATAACAAAAGTCATAAGTAGAAGAGCATTTAAGATAGTACGAATGAGTAAAATACAACTATACCAAATGAAAATACAAGTTGTTTGAGAATGTCTAATATAATGTTTGAAATAAAAAAAAGCAACAAAAATGAGATCTCAAAGATCCATGGAGACTTGAAATCTAATCCTTACCGGTAAGATCTAGGATAGATGGAGAATAGTTTGATAGAATGATATCAACTACCCTATATGAGTCCCTGTGTTCAATCTTTAGAGGGAAATAAAGTAGGACTGAGTATATCAAAATATACCTAGTAGGTCTAATCAACTGGGTAAATGATCAAATAAGTATGTGATAACGAAGAGTACTACCAGCTGCAAGGAAAGGGTTAGTGCATAGTATAAACATATATAATAATTGAACAGTATAACAATAACAATCAACGATACAATGGACACGTACGATATGAATGCGATGCATGAGGTAGAATTACGATAGACTCTGGTACCAATGTATACATATACCGAGCTGAAGTTACCAGGCAGTACCCATGGGGGTGTCGTCAGACCATATATAAATCTCTCAAGTTTCATGATAGTCACAGGTGCCAATGGCCCCTCGCAGACTCTGGTGCCAATAGAAGAGGTCTCCAATATCATGATGGACTCTAGCACCGATGATGCCTCGACGGACTCTGGCGTTGGAAGGGAGATATCAAGTAATACATCTGTCACAGGTCTAATGTAATATAGATGCGATACATGCAAAACCACAACATCAAGATGTATATCAATAACAGTATACCTCGATAGACTCTAGCGTCGACAAATAGATCTCAAGCAATATGACTGTCTCAAATATCTCAGTGTCTCAATGGTACAAATGCAATATGATATGTATACATGCCAATGCCATAATACGAGTAATTATATGCAATATGATGATAATGATATGAACAATAGCCATGACATCACAAGGCTTTGTCAAGTGCATCAACTATACCACATGGCCATCCACAAGTCTCATATCATCAGCTTCTCGTCAATAAATAAATTATTAATGAAATTAGACTGTTCAAGTCCCACAATATGCTCATATATCTCCATAGTATCACAAATATCATCAATTTACTACGAGTCTCATATTATCATATTAATATCCAACATATCTAAATTTTTAAGATTCCATCTCAGTTTATCAATAGAATCACAAATTTTACAAATTTTGGTACAACCGTATCATATTTCCATCACAATTTTATCATATGAATCCGAAATCCCATGAATCAATCTACATCACACAATTATCACATGAACATATCAGATAACTCAAATCCAGTCCCAAAAAAAGTTAGTCGAACCAACCTCGATGCCGAAACTGCACTTGGACAAGCTTTTAATCAATTCAAACCTCCAAAGATCCCCAGATTGATCAATCACTATCAAAAATAGATATTACATGTCAAGAGGTGAATTCTGATACCAATATTGGCACAAATTAGGCCTATGGGAAAATGGTAAAAACTAGGGCTAAAATTATTTGAAGTTCACGAATCTAGAAATTGACTTTACAATAAGATTCTATACCAAAAATGGAGTTCATGGTTGATAATTTCACCAAAATTGAGGTCAAATCAAATGAGAAATCACCATTTAAAGTTTCATAATCATACACCAAAAATTTCCAATTTTTGACATTCAAAATCATGAATTTCAAGACAAAATCAAGATATAAATCATGGAATTTAATCAAAACGATATTAGAAATACTTACCCAAAAGAAATCCACAAAAAGTCTCTTTAAAAATCACCCCTAAAAGATTGAAATTAGTTAAAATGATCGAAAATATGAGTTTATGAATTCATAACTGATCACATAACACGTGTACTTCACGAGCGTGGAGCATTGATGGATGCGAGACCTTTGCGAACATAGAGGAGGGGTTCATGAGCATGGAGAGAAAGAGAGACCACTGACCTGCACTCTAGGAACGCGGTCGAGTCTCGCAAACGTGGAGAGGGAATATATTGTAGTTGAAAAACTTTGCAACAGTA
The DNA here is from genome assembly GCA_000787875.1 of Solanum virginianum. Taxonomy (NCBI): domain Eukaryota; kingdom Viridiplantae; phylum Streptophyta; class Magnoliopsida; order Solanales; family Solanaceae; genus Solanum; species Solanum virginianum. The sequence continues at coordinate 70,130 of DF357635.1, forward strand.
CAACTCAGTCAATAACAAAACTCGACATGGCCCCTCATAATTCATCTGAACTCATAATTTCACAAACCAAATATGTATCCATACAAAAAATGGCATTCCAAACTCAACAGAACAATCAAAATTTGATTCTGAGGTCTCTTTGACACATTTACCAATGCAAGTTAAATAAACTAGTTTAAAACTCAAAATACCAAAACAACCCTCGGTAACCCAAAAAATTATGATGGAATATTTCTAATATTAGTCTCACCATCCAGAACTACTAGAACTATTAAAATTTTGATCTGAGCTTCAAATGTTTACCAAAGTCAAATTTTAGCTCTAGAAACAAATAAAAATGCAACTTTGGCCTAAAAATCTCATTTTATCTCTGAATTAAGTTCGGTAACTTCTCTTAGACTAGATTCAACATTGTAGAGATGATGGAATTGAAGGATTTCCGATGCGATATCCAAAACTCAAAATGGCAGAAAACTCACTTTTTCAACAACTTAAGCTTTAAAAAATGCCAAAACTCATATTTTTAACTTTTAAAACTCAAGATTTCAGTTCCAACAATACAAATAGTTCAAAATAGGTCCAAAGTAACTTACGTAAAGGTAAAATGGTCATTTTTATAGATAAGTTCAAAAATGACCAACCAGGTCATTACAATAAGACCCTATAGTACGAGCCCTCTTACTCTACTCCCTGTGTCTACGGGTATCCTGAATCTAATGAGAAAGGTCCTTTGTAGTTTGAGTGAAAGCCTGTATACAGGAAATATCTACATCATACTATAATGATGTTATCCTGCAGTCTCTACTTAGATAATCCCATAAACTATCCATATAATGATGAACTCTATCACTCATGATACGTTCAATATCTGATGCATACCTAGCCAAAGAATTGAACCTCATGCTATATTCTATTACACTTATATCCCCCTTTCTCAGAATAATAAACTGGTAAAGACGGACCTCCCCAACCTCCTATGGCTAGTAATGGACTAGAAATGCCTCAGAGAAGTCCTCCCACTCTATTGGGAGAGCATAAGCTCTCTAGATCACTCCTATACGTCATACTACAAGACAGATACTTCAAAAAGAAACCAGCTTCATAGTGTCGGCGATGGAGGCATACATCACCCTCAATACTCTATACATATGGTCTAGAAAGTCCTAGAGATCCTCAGTGGAACTGGGTCCCATAAATATTGGAGGGGCCAAGTAAAGGAACTCTCCTACCATTAAGCTTTTTGTTTGATCTCTTCTAGCATCTACTCTCGCCTCTAGTTATCTCTCATGAATAGAAACCATCCTAGTCAGTAGCTAAACTGTCTCCTTCATCCCCTACTCCACAGTCTCTAGTAGGGGCATAACAGGTGCTAGAAGGCTTGCATCCCTATCTGCCTTATATACCACTAAAATGGTGGGATTGGGGGTACTGCATCTCCTTGGGCCTCAATAGGTGCTGAGGAAGCTGGTATTATGGGTACTAGAGACTTTCTGTGTGCCTCCACAAAAAATATCCCCCTGACCCGGCAAGGAACGATTGGTACTTTTTCTCGGACCCATACTTACATCATGCTATGCCATCTCCTGAGCGTAAGTATCCTATTAAATAAAAACTCACAAAGCACAAGTATGGTGCTTTTCTCTAAGTTTCTATAGCTTTTCTCTATAGCATGGTTTTTTAAGTAAAAGAAGTGTAACCATCCCTAAATGCGTCATAGCCTTTGGATTATAAGTATGGTACACAACACCACCATAAGCAAGAATCTACTAGACATGATATTGTGGACTCTCTCGGATATGACCTATTCTAATACCATATTTGTCATGCCCCAAAAGAAGGGGGAGAGAGGGGAGGTGTGACTTGCACTTAATACTGTTATTGGTTGAATAAGCCACTGACCATGATAGCTAACTAGACTAGGGGCAAAAGGATCAAGCAACATAACATTTGGAAAACTAAGTCTGGACCATTTTGGTCATCACCTAGTCAACAATAAGTTGTATACAACAAGGTAGATAAGTAAAAAAATACTAAAGTACTAGCTAGGCAACGGGGCTACAACCAAAGAGGTACATGCCCAAAACATATAATATACATGTCAAACCTATGGCTGGGGAGTAACTGTTGCAAAAGAACCAACCCAAAATACCATGTCCACAATAGCTTCTAGGAGTGTCACCAACACTACTGGGACAAGACCCCGACTATACCCAACTGTACAACAAAAAATAGACACTCTATGAAAGCTCCAAGAAGAGGTGGAGCTTACTAACTCACAATTGAACTAGAATCCTAGTGGAGAGTTAGATCAACATTCCTTCATGAACCTGTACGCACAAAACCAAATGCAGTATCCCTAGGCAATGGGACTTTAGTAGGAATAAACGTGTACTGGTATGAATAGAAGAAAGTGAGTCATATATAGATGTAGTAAAAAAGGTAATAGAAATATAATCTATAAAAAAACTCAAATAACGTTCATGGACAACATTCGACCTCCTAGTGATCAAATATGCATGTTATGCTCGAGTAATTTCATGTCGTCAATACATATATATAGATAGAAATACATGACATACCCTACCAAATGCTAGTAATGGTGGTCCTTTTTGATAACTACCTAGCATCATATTTTTCAACCTGTGACCATCTGTATAGTATACATATATATAATTATTTGGATAAATAGGCTCCTTACCTCTGATTATAGCTCGAAGTCCACATATAACATGTCATGAATGATATAAATATTGAAAGCACATTGTAGACCATAGCAAGAATACAACCAATCTTGGCTCATTAGTACTCTTATTCTCATAATGTCATAATCACCGCCGCAGTATATACTCGTGACTCATGAAATCTTAGATGTGTTTATTATAAGTTTGAAAACATACCTTAACATTTAGAATTAAGTCTTAACTCTAAAAGTATTTATAAAGGTGCTTTACGTAATGCTTATACTTGGTTCCTTGACCAATTAGTAAAAGAAAGCATTAAGAAAAAAAATCAATTGCCTTAGTAGTTTGAACAGGAGGAGTATGTTTGAGATTATTTAAAATCAATGTGTTACTATTGCTTCCTTAGCAAGCGCAAGGGTATGCGATCAACAAAGTAATATAGTAGCTCTTAAAAAGCCAAGATATCGAACCAAAGAGACTTTAATGTGCTCTTAGTTATCACCAAAAAATGAATATACAATGCTTGTTAAGTCAAGAAAAGTGATTGTTACTTACTTCTACAAGAATATTTAAAATTAACTAAACTATGATCAAATGATTGCTAGGTGTTTATCAATGTAAATGAGATTCCGAGATTATAACCATTTTGACATATGATCTAGCTTCAATTATTATTATTACTCCTAGGTTTTCTAATTATTTATTCACATGGTTTAATTTACCAAGTAGAGTTTTACGCCTTTAGCTAGCCTATTCTCATTGACAACCTAACTACATCACTGAGTGGGGATATACGTGATCACTAAGAATTCATTAAAACTATTATCCTATATATGAACCAAGTAAGGTGGATGGCTAGGTGTCATAAGTCTCTGACCTGATGTTCACACTCCAATAAGAAAGCGATCATTGTCAATAATTAACCTAACCGAGGTTAGGGTCGAATCCACATGGAATACAAGGTTGATTACAAGACTTCACCACTAATCATTTTTAGTATTTATGACTACAATCTCTAAATGGGGGGGTTGTGATTCAAAAAACAAAATAATATTACTACTAACTATAGTGCAAGAAAACACTTAATTTTGGGGACAACTTGGGAATTGTGTTCCCCATGGTTCGTTGACTCAATTACCCTAGATAACATATCTGCAACTGGTGATATGTATGCAAGACAATAACTTAGGTTCTTCCAGCCCTCTTGTGAAGGTGAAGGTCAAATTTCACAATGGTACTTAGTTGGCAACTATGGCGTGCCAACTAACCGTTATCTATTATCCCAGTCAACCTCCCCTTGGTCATGCTTGGTTGATTAGATGATAACATATCAATCAAATTCTGTCATTTATTTCCCTTTTCCTATTCGTCACTAACTTGGTCAGGATCGTGATAGTAGGTAGGGTTTGGTATTGGCCACCACCAAACAACAATAAAAATGAAGGGAAACAAACATTACATGCAAAACCCCAATCATAGAAATGCAATAAACCTTGGTTATTTCAAGTCAACTACCCATGGTTCCCACAACCACAAGTTGTGGGTGCTTAGCTACTCATGGCTAAGGCAAAACACACAAAAATGCACATGATAGACATAGTTTAGAGCTTTACCAACAACAATGAAAAGAATAGGCACCATAAGTTGCAAACCCACAAGATTGATTGAACAAACAAAGAGTACAAGGCAAGATTTGCAGTCCCCAAAATGTGTTTTCCAAGAGAGAATAATAAACTACTCTAAAAATTAAGAAAATATTCAAAATGTAATTTTTGATTGTCTACTTGTCGAACTCCCTTCTCAAAAACCTAACTTAAACTATATAGTATTTACAAAATAACCCTAGAATTTACACAGAAAAGACAGCTAGCAGTTAATAAGTCTCGCTATTACGACTCGTAGGATGACCTATGAGTTATAGTCGGGGTCTCGTATTATATTCTAGGCATTTTGGACAGAACTATATGACCCATAGGTGCGAGTCATTACTTGAACTATGACTCGTATGTTTTTCTCATATTTTTGGCCTTCAATTTTTGGTCCAACATCTTGGCTCTCTAATTCTTGCTATGAGTCCACCTATACGAGTAGTTGTGTGGCTTATGACTCGTATAATGGCCATGTAGAGGTGACCTCCACTTAGCAGATTTTTGAATTTTGGTCTATGATTCTTGCTACGACACCACCCTACGACTAGTAGCTTGAGCTACGACTCGTAAGTGGGCTCGTAAGGCCTATACTTTAGAAAAATCTACAATATTTCTTCTCTATTTCTTATTACGACACACCGTACGAGTCATAGCTTGAGCTACAACTCGTAGGTGGTCTTGTATGGCCTATGCTTCAGCAAAATCTATAACTTTTCTTCAAAATTATGCCAACCTAACTTTTCTGCAAGATCACATAAAAACACATCAAAACACTAAAAAGTCGCTTTAAGAACTCACAAAATTCCTTGTTTCAGGCACCAAATGTGTTGTAGTTTGATAGCACATCAACACCCTCAACTTAGAATAGTTGCTTGTCCTCAAGCGATAACTTAATTTATATAATCAAAGAGATACATAGAAATTATACTAATGACATATAGAATTTATACAAACAAAGCAAATGCCCTCACTTGAAAAAAGTTCCTCATACTCACTAAAAAGCATTTAGAATTCAGGGACTGAGAAAGCATTCTCACTCTCACAATTGAAATTTAATACATACTGACTAACACCATAGGCTTGCCTTTATACTTATCTTCTAGTTTGGTGATAAAGTGGAGTTGGATCACTTTAGGACTTATAGGCTTGTAACATAGGCTCTGGGTGCTTTGGTGTGGTATTATGGGAAAATAGTGACTAAAAGCTATCCTTGAACCATGTTTACTAATAATTTTTTCTTTCTTAATCCAACCCTTTTTAATCAGTCCACCTTTATTCCCATGTTTTGAACTTTTCTCGAGTGGTTTCTTTCTCTTTTTTAGCTGTACCTCAATTTCAAACTTATTTTTGCTATTTTTTCTCAATTCAAGGCACTTTTCTCTTCTTTTTCTTCACTCGATTCATGCTTTTTCATTTCTTTCTTGATTTTCCAATTAACCACCTTATTATTATTACTTTACCATAATAAGGGCCACCCTCAAAGTGAAGGTTGGCCTAATATGCCAACGGATAATGGACCACCAAAACTTCACCCGGAATGAGAGGTGGACAATAAGGGCCACCTTTAACTTAGGCTTTTAGCCTGACGTGAAGTACACAATATCTATGCCTCAAACCAGGGCCACCAACTGCAGCCACCTTCAACTTAGGCATTTGTCCTTAATCAAGGTTCACATGTTAATGGATAGACTAGGGCCAATATCAATGTATTTCATTAAATAAGGTTAAGTCAGCAGGGTGTCAAGAAAGAACGAGTACAAGATAATCTCAAAATTTTGGAACAAGGGATTCACTCACTCATCAGGTGTGGGTCATTTAGGCTAATAGCAGGATCACTCAAAGAACAAAGGCCTAAGATCCTTTCCATATCCATCATATCACCAAACTAACTTTAGATTAATAAGGCAAGTTCTGGGTCCATACAAGATGCAGGAATGCAGCAAAATAAGCTCACAACATACATGTCAATCGCATCTACAATCAAGTATATACTCACAGGTCTTGTTTTCAGTCTCTGCTTACCTTGACAATGTCAGAACAAACATTCCCAGATACTAAAAGATGTATGAATGTATCAATAATCCCAACCTCAAAAATTTTTGAGGGTACCCAATTTTTCATCAAAATATTAAAAACAAATCTAAAAATTATGTATATGCCAATAGATAACACTACTATGAATTTACCCATTATCTACACTACCTAAACATGCCGGTTCAACAGAAAATTAAACATAAACAAGGAAAAAGAAACACGGCTAGAAAAATCTTGGGATCAAAAATAGGGAAAGTTATGGACTTGAGGCTACTCAGACTTCACCTTAATCCATAACTTCCACCACCCCACCAAGGGGGAATTTAGGGAAAGTTATGGACTTGAGGCTACTCAGACTTCACCTTAATCCATAACTTCCACCACCCCACCAAAAGATGACACTTTTTCAACACAAACTTAAGACAAGAAAATGAAAACATAACATAGATATATAAACATTAAAAGGTAATAATTAATAAAATTAATATCCAAAACCAAACATAAGAATATTATCCAACAAAAACATCCAAAAATCAACAGAAAAAATAATATTGTCTAACATAAGGACAAAATATCCATAAGCAAAATAAGAGATTGGGTCAAAAAGGTTAAACAATATGGTGCATCAAGCACCAGGCTCTGGCTGATCTGCGGGGTCTTGGGGCTGCCTCTTCTCTGTAGTTGTACCAAAAGTACCCTCTCCAGATGGGGTGTGCTACACTCACTCTCTTTGAATAGACGCCAAAAATAGCGACTCCTGTACCACCTCCTCAGGTATGGGCTCCTCCTCCTATCTTGGCTTCTTTAGGGTCGGCTTTGGGTTATCACTCTAATCAAGAGGCCTCTTCCCACAGGTTTCTGGATGGTCAATGAGCTAATCAAATGCCTCATCATTCACTGATGCTACCTATGGGGCTGGCACAGGAGCTGCCAAAAGCTGTAATAAGTCATCCTTGAACTTGGCCAACTTCTCAGTAACTGTGCTCGCGTTGGCAGGCCTAGCTCCCTCAAACCTCCTGCGAACTCTAGTCTCAAATGCATTGACCTGGGCATCCACCGTTCGGAATCTCTCATTAACTAAATCTCAAACAAATGCCCTCATCCGCTCCTTGGAGTCCGGAACAGTGTGATCGATCAATGGCTGGCCCCGTGTTGATAACTCCAGTAGCCTCTCCTCTGCTATAGCCACCCTGCGTAATAAGGCCTAAAATGTAGATGCTGCTGGTGCTAGCATACTGAAGGATGGTGTAGACTCAATCTCAACCGCGGGTGTAGGATCTGCAGTAGCTGGAGTAGTACTGGTAGTAGCTGGTGGTGAACTTGGAATCTGAGGCTCTATCGAGAATGGCTCTGGGATAGCTGGAAGAGCTGCTCGAGGTAAGACTATCAAATTCTCAACAGCTTTTATCAAGTTGGGATCTATAGTGCATGTGGTCTCTACATGAGGGTCCCAGTGAGGATTAATAGGAACATCTGCTGCACTGTATAGTCGATAGATTAGAACAGAAATAGTAGTGAGGTGTTCGTCCCAACTGTAGCCTCATGAATCTGATCCAAAATGATCCGGGCCCAATTTATAACATAGCTAGCTAGAATGTTGGCCAATAGGATGGCTCTCTTGAGGGTGATCACATTATCCGTGAAAGTGGACCTAATACACCAATGGATAATGGATGACCAAAACTTGGCTCGAAATGAGAGGTGTGCCTTTACTATTGGATCTATGTGGTTTATGACCCACATCGGCTTGACACCCTCCTCGCAGATTTGGCTGGCAATCCACCATAGCAACATTGTCCTGGCCCCAATAACTTTCCCAATCACCACTCTCTTCATTTTATTAATATAGCTATCGTACTCTACGGTAGACTGAGACACTCTATAAGTAGGCCCAAACTACACTCGTCGAATCATCTCCTTCGAGATATCAACTTTCCTCCCCCAGACTATCATCAATCTTAACCTTGATTGCTCGATTGCCCTTTTGTTCTTTAGCAACCCTCGGTGGAGTGTAGCAAGGTACGCCGCATAGAACTCATAGACTACATAAGGGGAACATTTGCTCAGCTATTGTGTTGTCCACCATAGTTCATGATCATCCAACCCAACATCTAATTTGGCGGACCGGCTTGCCTTGACCCTTAGGCTCCAACCCCTTGTCGTATATTTCTTTCATTCCAGGGACACATCATCTACGGTTGGCTGGGGGTCGGGACTATACTTCCTCATATTGGGTCTGGGAGGTGCTTTCGGACTCTAACTCGGAGCCAGAATTTGAGGGGGTCATCTGTGCCAAGCTAGTATCTGACCTGTCCCTATTACCTTATTTTTCCTCCTCTTCAGACTAGGATGAACTGCTAACTTCCATGGGCTTTTGTGCTGCAAGCGCCCGGGTTTAGGGTCTATTTGGCTGAGGGTCGACCTTGACTTTGTGGACTTCCATAGAGCCCTCTGTTGTTCAGTCTCAGATGAATCATCGACCAATCTCCTTTGAAAGGATTAGATTTCTCGCTTGTCTTTAGGGGGAATTTTATCTGCAAACAAACCACAAAGCAACATGCCACTTGAAGTTGTTTGATCCACTAAAACACATAACAAATAACAAGAAACAAAAAAAAAATAAAAAGTAAATATTCAGTGATACAGCTGCAGATTTGCAGATACTAGTGTAGCTACGACTCATAGGGTGACGTACGAGTCGTATAATACCCTTATAGAACTAATAGGCCTTCAAAAATGCTTTTTGATCGCAGACACAGTTATCAATCGTATGTCAACCTATGAGTCATAGTCTGGGCTCGTAACCATTTTTAGAAATATTTTTCAGAACTCAGATAAACTTATGAGACCCTCACTATGAGTCGTAGCAAAGACTACGAGTCGTATGTAAGTCTCATATGAGAAACTTGAAGGAACCACATATGGCTGATGCTTGCTACGAGGGACCTTTATGACTTGTAGAGGAACCTATGAATCGTGGGAGTGCCTCGTAGTAAGAAGCAGAAGGCATCAGTAGTGCCTAAATTTTTCCTACCACAAGCACAAATCAAACAAATCATTGTAAATGCTTAAGCATATAATAACAATACAAAATACTCGACACATAAGCAATCCTTAGTAATATCAGAAATGCAGAACAACTATCATTCGTAAGAATTGAACTCATCTTACCAGAATGTCAAGCACATCGCCAACAAAACACTTTCAAAGCTCGTACTTGATATCAACAAGATATTCCATAAAGATGCAATTGTCTTTCAGATCATTTCAATCAAGCCCAACAAGTTAAAGCATATAAAATATACCCATACTTCCTAAATTCCAATCCCAACAACAATGCACACACTATTTGGCAAAAACTAAGCTTCATATTTCATGAACCAATAATTTCTGCATTTGTAATCATCCCCATAAGAATTCCAAACAAAATTTGAATCACAACAAAGTTTACCAAATCATACAAGCCCTAGGTTTCTTGTCTAGAACCAAAATCATAGCATAGCATGGATAAACATGGTCAAACTTAGCATACACTTAACTAAGGAATATGCTATCTATAAACGAATGTTAAATTTAACCATGAAGTTTACCAATTGATAAAAGAAGCAAACCAAAGCAAAGAGAATAAAAATTCACACCAAAACCTTAGAAAATAGTGACTTCACCAGAATCCTTGCCAAAAATGACGTGTGTAGTTGTGATTTTCATCGAAAAAGAAATGTGGGTGATTGAATAGGGTTTTCCATCACTTTTTATGGTTTATAATTGATAATAGGGGTCAAATGTTATTTTGACCCCTTCTATAAGTAAACCAAGTCGAAGTTTAAAAATTTGTAGATCGAGGCTACAAGACCCTGACTATGGTCGTAGGCTATCCTATGACTCGTAGGTCCTAAAAATTTAAGAATCATACATGGGAACTACAAACCCCTCTTACGACTCGTAGAAGACTCTATGAATCATAAGGTTGGCTCATAGTGTATGTGCCAACTTCTAATACTCACTGATTCCCTTTACGATGCATGACTACAATTCATAGTGAGGACTATAACTCATAGACCTGATTGTAAAGGCTGCACCAAGTGCCATTTTTCAGATCTCCAGTTCTTTAATTCTCACTTGCAAACCAAATCTCAAAACACAATAATTCCCTAAATATTACATTTGTACTAATATCTTTCAATCATAAAAACAAACTCACACCTTCTACCTAAGAATCTCAATAATCAAAAACACTTAAAACAAGCTAACAATTATAAAAAATGCTTGGGTTGCCTCCCAAGAAGTGCCTTGTTTAACATAGTGCCTCGACTTTGTCATCGTCATTCATCAACTATCATCGAGGGTCCATACCTCACTCTTGCACTTATTTGGGTGTTTTATCGATTGGCGAATATCAAACACAACCTCTGAATCATTTACACTAAATCATAGTTGACCTGAATCCATATCTACTAGGTCTCTCCAAGTGGCCAAAAATGGTCTCCCCAAGATGATGGGCACCTCAAAATCAACTTTGTAGTCTAGAATCGCAAAATCCACCGAAAAGATAAATTTATCAACTTTAACAAGCATATCTAAAAGTATTCCCTTTGGTTTTTTAATGGTCCAATCCGCCATAAGCAACCTCATCCTTGTCGGGGTAAGAGTACTAGGGCTAAACCTTTTGAATATAGCAAGAGACATTAGATTGATGTTTGCTCCTAAGTCACACAATGCTCTTGCAAATAGAACATATCCAATGGTGAATGTACCGGGGTCCTCTAGCTTTTGATCAAGGCATTTGGTCATAATCGTACTACATTGTTGGAGTTTTTGCAAGAAATCTTGGCTCAAAGTGCGTTTCTTGGTGACCAAATCTTTCTTGTATTTGGCATACCCGGGTATTTCCTCCAAAGCTTCTGGAAGGGGAATGTTGATGGAGAGTTACTTCATCATTAAGAGGAAGTATTTGAATTTACCCTTCTCTTCCTTTTTCTTAAGCCTTTAAGGGAAAGGAGGAGGAGGTTTGGGAATTTATTTCAATTTATCATGCTCGCTTACCTCTTCTTGTTACATCCCAACAACCTTTGGATCTTCTCCCTCAACCATGACTTCACCGCCAAGACCCTTTCTATTAATTCCATCCATAATTACCAGTATAGGGGGATCTATGGTGCTCTTATCACTCCTTGTCATCACTGCTATGTAATTGCCTTCATTCTTTGGATTTTGAACAGTATTGCTTGGTAGGGTACCCTTTTGGTATTGGTTCAATTGTGAAGAAACTTGTCTGAATTGTTGCTCTAGTTGCATGATTACCATGGAGTGAGACTTGATTTTCTAGTTAATACTTGAAATATTCACTTTCATTCCCTTTAAAGTCTCATCTTGATAGTCAGCTCGCTTCAACAATTTTTTGAACATTTTTTCAATCCTAGAGTTGATTGACCAGGCTTCACGGTTGTGTGGTGGCACATAAGGACTGTTCCAGTAGCCTTATCTTCTCCCTATTCTGCATCTGACACTCTCTCTTTTTCATAGTATCCATCCCGATTGTCTCTATATATCCCATCATGGTTGAAGTTTTGACCTTGATTCCTAGAACCTTGCCTCCAATAATCCGAATGGGACCCTTGGAGGTTGTTCTGGAAACCTGTCGCTTGGTTGCTTACAGAGCATGCATTCTCGTCAAAGGATGGATCATCATAGGTAGGAGCCTTCGGAGGTTGGTGAGTGACTACCTTAATACTGGCTTGATTTTGCTTTAAAACCAAGTCTATACTTGTGCGAAGTTGAGCAAGTTATTCCACGATCTCTTCATTTACCTTTGCTTGCTCATTATTGGTGTTAACTGCACAAGAAGGTTTCATCATACCCCGCTCTCATTGACACCATGCTCTTTTTGTTTTGACCATTTGCTCCATCCTTGTAGCTATTAATGTGAAAGGTTGGTCTAGGAATATGCCTCCCATAATAGTGTCGGTGCAAGCTTGACTATTCTCATCAAGTGCCCGATAGAAAATCTCAATTAAGGAATCATCAACAATCTTATGATCAGGGATCATCCTCAAGCATTTAGTAAACCTCTTCTCTGTTATGCTGATAGAATCACTCAGTAGTTGCTCAAACTTGCTGATTTGTTCCTTGAGCTTCAACATCTTTGATCTAGGGAAATATCTTCCAAGGAATACCCTCTGAAGTTCAGCCCAACTTATGATAGTACCCAGAGGAAGCTCGGACAACCATATAGCTCCATTGCCAGTCAATGATAGTGGAAACACTCTTAAACCCACAACTTCAAAAGAATGGTTTTGTGTACCCATGACACTCTTGCAAACAAACATTACATTTTGAAGATGACGGCGAGGATCCTCCGAAGGTAGCCCTATGAATAATCCATGGTTTTGGAGCATTTGGAGCAATCCACTCGATACTGTGAACTTAGTGTCTGCCGGTAAAGGAGGTAGTACTATAGCACCAATAATATCCATAGCCATAAGGTTCAATCTATATTGATTCCATCAATAAGCATTTTCATTGAAGTCCATGAGCTATGGCCTATTACCCCTTTGTGATGGATTCTCTTCTTTTCGTATATCCTCATTCGTATTCATATTCTCCTCAACCTCGATATCTCCAAATTGAGTGGAGCTAAGGGATTGCCTTGGATCCTTGTGTTGGCCATACAACCTAGTATACCCTGCAAGTAAAATCAAAGAACAAAAAGAAAAGTAAAAGTAAAATCAGACTCTAGAAATCAACACTAGAACTTACTAATAGTGAAATCAAATCAAAACCTAGCCGTATTCCTTGGGAATGACGCCATAATTTTTGACCTGATGTTCATGCTCCCAAAAGAAAATGGTCATTGTCAGCCATTAACCTAACCGAGGTTAGGGTCGAATCCACAGGGAATACAGGGCTTGGTTATAAGACTTCACCACTAATCATTTTTAGTATTTATGACTACAATCTCTATATTTCTTTTATCTATGTTTCAATAGTCTGTCCAACCATGGAACACATTCGTTGTCTTCTCTGGATTTGGAAGATGTTGGGGTAGATAGAACACAGGGTATTGGGAGCTTATTTGTCTAGGATACTAGATGATTCGTGTCTGAAAGACTAATATGTTGTCAAAATATAGCACATTTATTACATGAAACAAGGGATTTTGTGATTTCCTAAAGTGACTTTTTATTGTTTTGATGTGTTTTTGTGTTAATTTTTCAGAAAAGCTAGGTTGATATGATTTTGAAGAAAAGTTGCAGATTTTGCTGAAGAATAATCCTTATGAGCCCGCCTATGAGTCGTATGGTGGTGTCATAGCAAGAATGAGAGATAAAAATTCAGAAATCTGTTAAGTAGTGATCACCCCTACGTGGCCATCATACGAGTCGTAAGCCAAACTATGACTCATATACGTGGACTCATAGCAAGATTCAGAGAGCCAAGATGTTGGATCAAAACCTGAAGGCTAAGACTACGAGAAGAACATACGAGTCGTAGTTCAAGTAATGACTCGTACATATGGGTTGTAACAGTTCAGTCCAAAATGTCAATAATCTGATACGAGACCTCGACTATGACTCATAGGTTATTCTATGAGCCATAACTACGAGATTTATCAGCTGCCAGCTGTCTTTTCTGTGTAAACTCTAGGGTTATTTTGCAAAAACTTTATATAGATTAAGTTATGTTTTTGAGAAGGGAGTTCGACCAGTAGACAATCAAGGATTACATTTTGAATCTTTTCTTAGTTTTTAGAGTAGTTTATTGTTCTCTCTTGGAAAAACCATTTTGGGGATTGCAAATCTTGCCTTGTACTCTTTGTTGACCAATCAAGCTTGTTGGTTTGCAACTTGTGGTGCCTATTCTCTTCATATTGTTGGTAAGGTTCTCAACTATGTCTATCGTATGCATTTTGTGTGTTTTGCCTTAGCATTGAGTAGCTAAGCACTCACAACTTGGAATTGTGGGAACTATAGGTAGTTGACTTGATTTATTGCATTTCTATGGTTGGGGTTTTGCATGTATTTACGACTCATAGGCGGGCTCATAAGGCTTATTCTTCAGCAAAATCTGCAACTTTTCTTCAAAATCATGTCAACCTAACTTTTCTGCAAAATTAACATAAAAACACATCAAAACAATAAAAAATCACTTTAAGAAATCACAAAATCCCTTGTTTCACGCAACAAATGTGTTGTATTTTGACAACATATCAGTCTCTCAGACACGACTCATCTAGTCTCCTAGACAAATAAGCTCCCAATACCCCGTGTTCTATCTACCCCAACATCTTCCAAATCCAGAGAAGACAACGAATGTGTTCCATGGTTGGCCAGACTATTGAAACATAGATAAAAGAAATATAGGAGTGATTATGCGAAAACCCATTCATAACCATATAAATTAAAGTCTAGAACATAGTCTACGACTAAAATCCCAAAATATTGGAAATTAGCCACTCATTATCTATCACGAACACAATAATTATCTAAGAAACATTCTTGAATGGATTAAAAAGAGAAAAAGATAAAAGAATGAACCCTAGATGAAGTTCTTCGTCTCCTTTCTCATTCCCAACAATATTAGTTAATGAACTAATATCTAAAAACTATATTAAAACTAAAAAATCCTGTTTCTCAATTTTGCCTTTGCATCTTCAAAGTCCACGATGTGGACTTCTTTTCCCGAAGTGTATTATTGCAAATCTTGCTTAACCAGCCAATTTTGAATATTTTGTTGTCAAGTTCGCGATGTGAAATTATGCTTCATATATGCTTTGCTCCTTTTTTTCTTCCTTATCAAAACCATTAGCCTCCTACATTAGTCTGCGATGCAGACTTCTACACTTTTCTTAGATTGGCTAACTTTTTGTGCTCTATTTTACAATTGTATCCTTCCTCAATCTCCGTGATGACCCCGGACATGCACATCTCCTTAAAAACTTGAAGAACACAACCAAAAAGAGCTCCAGGTCAACAATTAGTAAGATAACTCAAAATTACACTAAAAACACCTAAACTCTATGAATTTCTCCTCTACTAGGCTCTGTACAAAAGAAAATTTGGCTAATTGGGTGTATAAATACGCCTACGATCACCACCCAACGCTTAGAGCTTTGTTCATCCTCAAAAAAATCAAGACACATGCATGAGACCTCTACGTAGTAATTAAGGACAAATATTACATATGAGCTTGCCTAAATACTTCATGATCCAATTGAACTTTAAATGACACTATACCTCAAAATTGTAACTATGATGCACATAAACTCTTGCTGAATTATGCTTTGAATTATTCTAGTCATCACCCCTTCAATAATCATATGCCATTACCAGAAGAATTACCTATGTACACACACTACAAGAGAACCTAATGAAATATTTCCATGGGTACTATCACAACTGTCACTCTCCTAATGGATGTCTTATGTTGTTTCTAATTTCCATAGTCTTACCGCTAATATATGTTTTCACTAGTAATAGGAATCTTACTCAGAGGATCACATAGGGCTTTTTATTTAGTTATAATGTAGGCTAAAGGTGGGAGGGTAGTGATTCAAAGGATATGGTTTAGTGTCTCAACTCTTAAGCGCTTTAGACTAAACTACTTTTACTTTTAAGCACTCTTCCCTTTGGCTTTTACCTCACCTCCTCCTTTCAACTTACCAATTGATTTAATATCACACCCCTGTCCTGATATACCCTTACACTTCCTTTGCAATAATAAATCTCTTTTTTGCTTGGGACAGACTTAGACCACGACAAGTCTGGATGCAAACTTGTCACAAACCTTTACTATTGTGAGTCCCTATTTTTTTTCAAAATTTTATTCTCTTTCTCTATCAATGCTTGCCCTAGGTGTACCTTTTTAAGCATAACTCATCTTTTTCATGCTAAAACTCTTAGGGTATTGGAATTGAAAGCACGACTCAAGAACAAAGGATTCACCTTCAAATATGATTATTAAAAGAACAAGTCTAAGGCGAGCTAACTAGGGATGACTATGTTATGGTGGGTCAAAAGAAGATCCAAAATAGAGATAACAAAGAAATGCCTAAATCCTATCCTTTAAGTCCTACTCCTATCTACTTTGGTCCATATACGGGGCATGTTTTAGCAATTATCACAACATAAACACACAATCAAACTCACACTCTCATGGAACACTTTCATCAAAGAGATACTAACAAAATAACTATTACATCTATTCACAAGAATTCAATATTAAGCATGTATTCATAAGATCCGAAATTGCGAGCATGGGTCATTTAAATTTTTTTGTTTTCTTCTATTGAAGCCGACTATGCAATATTGCAGTTTTACTACTATTGACACTGTACATGAGACTCACAATTGACGAATACCCTTAGGACGGTTTTCATCCATCTATCATGGACACCATCACTTAACTATGACTATCAACAAGAGACATCGACAATACTACACATTTACCAGCATTCAACCATGCAAACATTCACAATATGCATTAATATTCACAAAACATCATACTATGCAGTTAATTACAACCCAACAGAAATAAAATCATTGTCTAGACTTAATATTAGAAAAGAGAAAATAAAAGCATAGTCTAAATTTTATATGGCCATATAAACAAAAAACATAAAGATAGTAATGACTCCCCCCTACTTAAACAAAGCACTGCCCTCAGTAATTAACAATATGAAATATATGGGGAAGGAAGTCGGGTGCTTAATCCTCCATGGCAGTCAATGGGGGTGTTGGAGGTCCTTGCACATTCAAAGGTAGCTCATCCATCTCTATCTCATCCTCATCAACATCAGAAGTTTCCCTCGCATTCTCCAGGTTTGTAGGCATATCGTCTTCCACGGGCTCAAAAAAGTGAGGTCCAATATTTAAAACTGCATTGCCGTGGTCATTCCAAGGATACTGAACATCTACTTGGGTAAGCTCAGCCTTAGTAGAAGGTCTTCCATCAGTCTTATGGCATAACATCTCTAGCCCGTACATCCGTGCCATGATAAACTCATCCTAATAAGCCCTCTCTACTGTGATCAAGATAGGCCCCATGGATACATCCGGCCTCTTGATGTTTGTTACACATTAGGGCTGGGGCTCAATCTACAAGAAGTAATCCAAGGGCTCCTCTGCCACACCTGCATAACTATAGTAATAAGGACACCAAAAGCATACCTACTGCCTCAGTGATCACGAGCCTTTCTCATGAATGATTTGTAGATGGCTCCAGTGTTAAGTCCGCTCCCATCATAAGAGAAAACTCCAAGCAAACCCTGTCCCTAGTGATCTCTATGAAGTACAAACTTGGGAAGATGGCATGCGTGATGATCTTGATCCAAACCTGAGCCTCCCTGTTCATGTGGGCAAAGGGGAATGCTTAGTGATGCCTTTTGTAGCCATAGTGGATCCACATTATCGTGGAGTTAAGGGCCCCTAGGGTGTGTCTGATAGTCCGATATGGTGGCTAGATCTACAACTCTATAAAGTTTCCAAAGGGAGCATTCGTGGTCCCTAAAATGCCATTAATTGCCATGAGAGTTATGTTGACCTCCACTCCCTATACTATCACTACTTGGGTCCATGCCTCATCCTTGAGATTGGTATAGAACTCCCTAAACAAACTCAAGTTGCATGGTTGGTTCTCCCCAAAAAGGAAACCCAAATGATACTCCATTCATCTCTGAAAAATAGGTAGAAAGTCATAGGCCAGACTATTAGCATCAATAGGGACATCAGGGAAGTACTTTATCTGATCATGTGTTCGGTACCACTTCTTTCCATGCTAGGCCACTACCCTAATCCTAAAATGAGGATTCTAGCAATGAGGATGTTGTAGAGCCTTTGGCACATCTGGGACACCCTTAGTTCTTTTTCTACTACTGGAGGACCCATCTCCTCTTTCCCTGTTTACCCTTGATTCCATGAGGTACCTACAAAGATCACATTCTCCAAGTTAGAGCCAAACCGCATACATGAACCCTATACTTATGTAATAGCCAGACAATGCTACCCCACACTTGTTTCAAATAATGGAGGTTAAAGGGTACTCAGACTTCTCCTAATTATTCTATGACTATCATTACCAAGCACAAATTCAATAGCATACGACCCATACAATGCAATTGGGGTCCCGATTGATACACCCAGCCCGCACTTGTAATTAACACCACTCTTAACCACCTTATTCATTCAACAATATATCAAACCATACAACGAAAAAAAATAGGACCAAAATAACCACCCCATACTTGATAACCAACCACCCCTAGGCCTCGTGTTCCAAGCCATGGCTACTCAACTTTAAGAGAATAACAATGATAATGAAATAAACTACGGCTACTCCGAATAGCAAGGAGGCTCACCAAGGCTATCACTGAAGAACTCTGAACCTCAATGGTGCATCTACTGAATTCCTCTATCTCCTGTATCACCATCATGTAACGATGCAATGCTATGTAGCATCAGTACGTGGAATGTACGGTATATAAAATAGCTTGAGAAAACAAAGAAGGCTCAAACTCAATCAAATGACTCAACTCAAGACTCAACACCTCATCTCATAACTCAACTCAAGTAAATCATGCATGTTTTAAGTTTGAAATCATGCTTTAGAAATAGACTCAGTGTTTAATGCAGCTCAATTTACAAATCACGAATATGCTTATCTTAAGTGTTGTTTGGAAGTTTCTCTAACCGACATAACTCTCCACCCACATGAGTCATTGGTGGTGCACAACAAAAAGAAATTATTGCCACATCCATCCTAAACTTCCACGGTAAAGGACGTCAACCTCTTCTCTCTCTCTTGGATCCTAAGAGAGTGTCCCACTATTGGATCATGGGCCACCAGAATTATCCTGCGTGACCATCCTATGCTGGCAACATAGTTCTGGGGTGCTCCTCAATCACCCAATTCAGTGCTCAATAATCCTCGCAGGACTAAAATATGTTCATAGAAATTGACTCAAACTTATCTCTTTGACTCATCCCAGACAAGTCAACTCAGTTCTCAATAACTCAACTCAAGTACTCAACAACTTAATAACTTAGGACCATCATTCATGCTATGCAACTCAAGACTCTAACTCATATAATGCAAGACTCTCACTAATTATGGTCAAGTACATCATATCACCTAGGATCAACACAGTACACATAATAAATATTCTTTACATATATGGAATAAGAAAATATACTTTTTAGGTTCAATTTTCTTGGTTTAGAAGGTTAGATTTATCATTTTCAATTTAGTCAGTGAGCAAAGAAAATACTAAATTTAGGGCTAGGGTGTCAAGCATTCGAATAACATTCATATTTCATGGTAATGACAATGCAACTCATAAATTAACTCAAGTATTTTCACGAAAACTCCAACATGTAGAAGAATTTGGAACTCAAGAACCATGGGATTTAAAACATACGATATATACTCATGATCTTAACTCAAGTAGACAAAGTGGCGCGTGGATGAACATAATCCAACACTTTGGGTAGCCTTATATACCTGAAATTAAAGGGATAACTCAACGTTGACCTCAAGAACCCTCGCTTCTTCTCTTCTTCTCTCAAGTTCTTACGCATTTTGAGGCTTTGGAATGGGGTTTAGAAACCCTTTTTTAACTAAAAATGCTTTATAAAATTCTGGTTTATATTTATGTAGGGTTTGAAAATATCTTGAATGCCCCTCACAAATTAAAAGAATAATTTCAACCCGAAAATACATAGTCCACGTTGTGGACTGGATGCGCAATAGTGTATTTTTTTCAAAAAATTTCCAGAATGAGTTTCTCCAATCCCCGTTGAAAAAAATAAATGCATTTGAGACCCGGCGCATCCTGGCCCTGACACATACCAGCACTATTTTGATTTTTGAATCAAAAAATTATTTTTGATTCGATTGCTCTAAAAATGACCGAGAACATTTTCTCAACTCTATGTTTTATGCTGATTGCATATGTGGGCTCAGATTCACAAATAGAGCATGGAAAGATGTGTTATGTGTGCATCTCTCCTCTAGGGGTATTTTGATAATTTTATCAGGTGGTATATTATCTCCCCCTTGGGATCATTCATCCTCAAATGATGAGTAAAGCTGGGTATGAAAGCACGAATAAACCCAGGACTTATCTCAATACTCACTCAACAACTTAAACTCTTCCGGCTCCTCATTGACCTCAACAAAGTCTACTCAGACTCGAGAAGAGATACGTCAACTCAAGAATAAAAATGTCAATTAAGTCAAGGATAGGAACATTACCGCCAACATCCTCCGAAACACCCCAAAAATGTGCTTAAGAAAATTCCATAATCATAATTTTTATATATCTCAAAATTCGTGCGTGATATCAAAAATTTGACTTCATATTCTTGATCAGGGGGCAAATATAAGTGGAAAATGGGTATAACCTATATTTTAGAAGACCCATAGTAAAAAATGAGTTTCGCCAACTTTTCGCAAGACATTGGGCATTCGCGTTGGCTCCGCAACGTGGACCTGTCATTGAGTAGTGTTATCACATCCTTAAATTTTCCTGTTTTGACCTAAGGCATTGGGGTCATGGCCCCATGCAAACTTATGCATGAAAACACCTATGCTTAGCTATTTTTCAACTCCATATCACTCAAAACCCCTCTCTAAAACCTCTCAACCATTTTATCAAGATTCCCACCAGAATTCAAGTGTCTCAAACTTAATTTTGGATCTCAAGAACACCATTCAAGGTTCAAGTCTCCTTCAATCCAACATCAAGGAATCCCTAAATTTAGGTATGTGGTTTTATCCATTTGGTCCTTTCACCCATGGAGCCCAGTCTTTCTATTTCATGAAAATTGCATGTTTTCAAGTTGTATAATCTATGAGTATCTTTTAAATTAAATTATAAGCATGAAATATGATGGGGCCTGTTTTTCAGCTTTGACATGATATTTCAAGTTGTATTATCTAGGCATATCTTCTATTATGGATTATAAGCATGAAATATATTGGGGTTTTATGAAATATTGATTAAATATACATGTCTATCTATCTCAAGCTTATACTGTGAGTTAGTTTTGTCTATGAAGACTATGTATACTATGAAACTATGTTCTATTATGAGATTTGAGAATGGATTTCAAGGTATCTTACATGAGGGTTTTACAATATGTTTGTGGGTTGATTTGCATTGACTTTTCTCACATGATTTCACTCTTAAATTGTATGATTTTGATCAAGCATCACGCACCCACCAATTGTTTGCTAGATAAGAGGTTTGCTAATGATCGGGTGCCTAATCAAAGATTCCAAGGTAGTAATGAGCGGGTGGAAAATCCTAGGTGCCAAAAGTATGGGAAAGGCCATATGTCCTGATAAAGATTTTCAAGTTATTGATGATCTATTGCATGATTTATGAGTAAAGTGACTTCATGATCATTTTGGGATTGCAAGATATATTGAGTTCATGAATATGTCTACGATGTTGTAAATGTCAACTTAATCGCTTTTTCAAATATTTTACCTTTTGTGGGCCTTTGATGTTAATGCAAGGGTAATGTTAGATGATGATCTATTCTTATGTTTTAAAGTTAAGCTCACTATCAGAGGTCAAAGATAGTTTAGAGCTTATCATGTCACATTTCTATGTTTCTTAAATAGCTAAAATATGATCATTTTAATTATTCTGTTGGATTAGGCTTAGCACCAATGGATTGGATGTGGCATGGACCATCTTCATTGATTTATATTCCTTTCCTCATACTATGTGCCAATAAAGGATTATACTTTACCCTTGCTATACTAGTGGATCCATTTAGTGTACTTCTTAATGAAATCCTTTCCAAAATAGTACATTCAAACACACTTATACATACTTTTTCCTACATGATATCACCATATAGGGACCAAAGCTCCTCTTGATCATCCTCGACGAGGATAGTGAGATTCTTCAAAGACAAACTTTGGTGAGTCCTCAAGTTGGAGGATACTATCTACTTTCTTTCTACTTTAACACTTCTTGTGTTGAACATTTGACATTATGCGGGTGAGCCCGGAAAGTGTCTTGGCCCCTGCTCCATCCTAAGTTAGAGCTGTATGTTGGATATTATGATGTTTTTATGCTATGAGCTTGACTTTTATGCTTTGTTTATATTCAAGACTTCCCTTAGTCTCACTTCCCATTTTATATATCTTTTATTGTTGTTTACTTTGCCTCAGTGACCAAAGACATGTGAATGATATGCTAAGAGGCTTGTTTGGGTCCCTTCGGGTTCCCATTTGTCGTGTTATTTCTACGCCCTAGGCGTGGGTCATGAAAAACTTGGTATTCAAGAACTAAGTTGTTAATAGTCCTTAGAATCTAACACATTGCGTTGATTAGAGTGTTATTCATGGTTGTGAAGCGTGCCATAACTATCAGTAAGAGGCTATGAGGGGGTTTAGGAAATATTTCCCTTCTTCACGATCTATGTCGTGCTATAGAAGTTAAGGTAAGACTTTTCCCTAACAAATGTATTTTTTTATTCTAGATCATACCGATTTTGAGAGGAAAAAGAGCCCATACACCCGAGGGGCAACCGACTCCTCCCACTCTGCAAGCTCCTCAAGAAGGAGGGGTAGGCCAAGAAGAATTTCAAGATGCTATTACAATGTTGTCTCATGTTATGACCAACCAAATCAACCAAGGGGCCTAAGCCCCTCATACTCCTACTCTAGCCTCAAGGGTGAGGGATTTTACTAGGATGAATCCACCGGAGTTCAATGGGTCTAAGGAGGATGAGGATCCCCAAGAATTCATCAATATGGTGTATAGTTGTCCATTATGGGGTTAATTTGGAGAAAAAAGCAGAGTTAGCGTCCTACCAACTCAAAGGGGTGGCTCAAATTTGGTTCAGTCAATGGAAGATGGAGAAGGGGAAGGGTGATGCTAGCGCTATCCCTTGGGAAGAGTTCAAAGCCACATTTCTCAACCGGTTCTTCCTTATTGAGCTAATGAAGGTGAAGATGATGGAATTCATGAATCTTAAGTAAGGTTCTATAAGTGTGAGGGAGTATTCCCTCAAGTTCAACCAACTCTCCAATTATGCCCTATAATTGGTTGCCGAGCCTAGATCAAGGATAAATAAATTTGTGTCAGGTGTGTCCGACTTGGTTAATAAGTAGTGTCATATCACCATGCTAGCAAGTGACATAGATTTATCCCCCCTCATGAAATATGCCGAACAACTAGAGGGAGAGAATCTTTGAAAGAGAAGGATTGGTAAGTCCAAGAGGGCTCGATTTAAAGGTGGGTTCCAAGGCTTTAAGGGTGGCCAATTTCCTAAAGGCCATAAGTACCAAGGCTAAGGGTCATCCAATGCTTCCAATAAGAGGTTTGCTAATGATCGGGTGCCTAATCAAAGATTCCAAGGTAGTAATGAGCGGGTGGAAAATCCTAGGTGCCAAAAGTATGGGAAAGGCCATGGTGGCCCATGTTTGAAGAACTCTAATGCTTGCTTTTGTTGTGGTGAATTGGGTCACAAAATTATTGATTGTTCTCGTGCTCAACTCAAAGGTAGAGATGGTTGTCCTCAAGGGCAAGGTGCTAATGCGGGCCAAAGGGAGAGGGAAAGTCATTAAGGAGGTGCTCCAAGGCAAAATAGATTCTATGCTCTTCAAGTGAGACAAGGAGTTGATGAGGTGCCCGATGTTATTACTGGTATGTTAAAGGTTTTTGATTTTGATGTATATGCATTGATAGACCTAGATGCCACTCTTTCTTTCATTACTTCTTTTGTTGCCAAAAAGCTTCATGTTAGTCCCAAATTTTCATGTGAACCTTATGAAGTGTCTACCCCCGTGGTGAGTCCATTGTTGCTAGAAGAGTCTACAAAAATTATCCTGTGTGCATTTTGCACGAAATCTTGCCTTGTGATTTTGTTGAATTAGATATGGTGGATTTTCATGTCATTCTTAGGATGGATTGGTTGTATGCATACTATGCTTCTATTGATTGTAGAACCCGTAGGATCAAATTCCAATTCTCTAATGAGCCCATCCTTGAGTGGGAAAGTCATGATGTAGTTGTCAAGGGTAGAGTTATTTCTTGTCTTAAAGCTCAAAAGTTGATTTCTAAGGTTTGTCTCTATCATATTATGAGGGATAGAGATGTTGAGTCCAAGGTCCTTCCTATTGAGTCGGTTCTGGTGGTTAATGAGTTTCTTGATGTCTTTCCCTATGAGCTTCCCGGTGTTCTTCCCGAAAGGGAAATAGATTTTAATATAGACATTCTTCCCAATACTCAACCAATTTCTATTTCCCCTTATCATATGGCCCCGACGGAGTTGAAGGAGCAATTGAGGGATTTGTTGGAGAAAGGTTTTATAAGGCCTAGTAATTCACCTTGGGGTGCAACAGTGTTATTTGAGAAGAAAAAAATGGTTCTCGTAGAATGTACATTGATTACCGATAACTTAATAGAGTCACCATAAAGAACAAGTACCCTCAACTAAGGATTGATGACCTTTTTGATCAACTTCAAGGGGCTTGTCACTTTTCTTATGATTGATCTTCGGTCCGGGTATCACCAAGTGAAAGTAAGGGAGGGTGACATTCCTAAGACTTCTTTCCAGACTAGGTATGGGTACTATGAGTTTGTGGTTATGTCCTTTTAGTTGACTAATGTATCAGCTTTATTTATGGATCTCATGAATAGGGTCTTTAAACCCTACCTTGACATGTTTGTGGTGGTTTTTATTAATGATATCTTGATTTACTCCTATAGTGAGGAAGAGCATATGGATCACTTGAGGGTGGTGTTGCAAATCTTGAGAGAGGGGAGGTTGTATGCAAAATATGAGAAATTGTGAGTTTTGGTTGAAAGAGGTTGCTTTTCTATGACATGTGGCGTCAGGTAATGGCATTAAGGTAGATCCTAAGAAAACAGAGGTGATTAGAAATTAGCCTAGACCTTTGACTCCATCGAACATTAGACATTTCTTTAGTTTGGCGGGTTATTATCAGAGGTTTGTGAATGGCTTCTCTTTTATTGCTTCTCCTATGATTAAGTTGACACAAAAAAGGGAAAAATTTGTGTGGACCGATAAGTGTGAAAAGAGTTTTCAAACATTAAAATATAAGCTTATCTTCGCTCCTATCTTGGCTCTACCGAAAGGGTTGGAAGGATTTGTTGTATATAGTGATGCCTTAAGAATTGGTTTGGGGTATGTTTTGATGCAAAGTGGTAATGTGATGTGTATACCTCTAGGTAACTTAAGGTGTATAAGAAGAATTATCCTACCCATGATCTTGAATTGGCGACTGTGGCATTTGCTTTGAAAATTTCGTATCATTACTCGTATGGGATTCATGTTGATGTTTTTACTGACCACAAGAGTCTCCAATATGTGTTCACCTAAAAAGATCTTAACTTAAGACAAAAAAGGTGGTTAGAACTTCTTAAAGATTGTGATATAAGTGTGCATTATCACCGCGACAAAGCTAATGTTATGGTCGATGCTCTAAGTAGGGTGTCTATGGGTAGTCTAGCTCATGTTGATAATGATGACAAAGACATGGCTAGAGAGGTTCACCAGTTGGCTAGATAGGGGTTTAGGTTAGATGAAGTTGATAATGGTAGTCTAGTGGTTGTTGATCGCTCTAAATCTTCTTTTATTAAGGAGGTAAAGGCAAAACAAGATCTTGACCCCACTTTGCTAGAGTTGAAGGCCTCGGTGAGAGATATTAGAGTGGAGGTTTCTCCCAAGGGGGAGATGGTGCCCTTAGGTACCACGGTAGATTGTATGTTCCAAATGTTGAAGATTTGAAAGAATTTATCTTGAAGGAGGCCGATAATTCATCCTATCCCATTTACCTCAGTTCCACAAAGATGTATAGAGACTTGAGGGAAATGTTTGGTGAGGTGGTATGAAGAGGGACACCGCTAAGTTCATATCTGGATGTCACAATTGCCATCAAGTGAAAGCTGAACATCAAAGCCAGGGTGGTTGTCACGACCCAAAATAGGGCCTAGATGTGATACTGCAAATGGAGAGCCCGAAGGGTCCCCAAACAAGCCTCTTAACTTATCATTACATATCATTGGTTGTGGAAGCATGCAAATAACATAAAAGTGTAGAAATAGGGGCAATGGGACTAAGGGGAAAGCTTGCATAGAAACAACATCAAGAGACAAAAGAGTCAAAGATTTATATCATAGATACATAGCATGTCCAACAACACCTCTACTACATAGATAAGAGCAGGATCCAAGACAAAGCAATCGGGCTCACCCTCATAATCCAAATAGAACATACAGAAGAATATCTCAATACATAATAATAGAAACATAGACTAAGGTCCCAGGTGTGAAAGACTCACCAACTAGCTTGAATAGGACTGACTAGCCACTAGAGGAGAAGGATGATCAACTTTGGCTCCGGTTCCTACATGGTGATATCTTGTAGGCAACAGTGTTTGTTAGTACGTTTGAATGTACTAAGTATGTAGGATATAATGCAACAAGAAGTAGGCATCATAATCAAAATTCATAGCAATAGACAATAGGCATAATAGACAATAGGTATAATATACAATATGAAATCATGCAAGAAAATCTGTTGTAAAATCATCAATCAACACCTTGCAACATCCCCAAGACATCAAAACCAAAACCCCTCATTAAATTCAACATCAGATCCAAGATTTAGAGCTCAAAACATGCTAAAATAACTATACTTTCATGAACTCAACTCACTGTGCAGTAAATTTCTTATTATACAAGATCCACATGTAAAATCTAATTTAAATCATGGAAATTGAGTAAAAAGGAGATTAGGGCACCATGGGTGAAAGATTCCAATGGCTAAAACCTACATATCTTAGCTTTTAGAGAAACCTTGAAGAAGATTGAAGATGGAGAGTTGAAGCTTGAGTGGAAATCCATAAATCCGCATAAGGATTTTGGGACTTGAATTTGGGAGTAAATATTGGGCTAAGTATTTTGGTGAGTATTGGGGACTATTTAGGATGATATGTGGGTGAAATAAGGATAAGTATAGGTATTTTCAAGTGTGGGAACCCTTACGCCCAAGACCTATAATTCTTGAACCAAAAAAATTAAAACAAGCACCAAAAACAACAAGGGCGCGTCGCGGAAGTGTCGCGCTAACCTCACTGAAATTTGCATTTTTTGCACAAATCAGTTCTATGAAAATGGGCATAAGTCCTTCATTCAAACTTGGACTTAGGTGAATCCAAGTGCATTAGAAAGCTAATTCAAAGGGATTTAAGTTGGTTGGTTTTGTGCTACCCAGTTCTTTGTGTTGTAAGAGATATGCCCCTTTAAATTTGATCTCCTAAATTGCATTTTTTGCTATTTTTGAATTTTGATACGGTTGCTCTAAAATTCGGGTTAGACGCAATGCCCAATCAATTTGACCACCTAAACAAGAATATGAAGTTGGATTTTACAAATAATGCATGAATTTTGAGATACATAAAAATTACGATTTTGGGCACTTTCGAGGGACATTTTTGGGCACTTTCGAGGGACATTACAATATCTTCCCCTTCGGAACATTCATCCCTGAATGTCAAAGAAATGTACAATAGAAAAGTAATCATAAGGAGATCAGCCCTAATAAGAATGCAACAATACACGTTAAAACACCATTTTCAAGACCTCAACATGATTGTCAAAATCATCATGAACTTGTCAACATAAACATGATTGCATGCAATGACATAGGGGCTGAAATACAAGAATTAGAATAATAGAAAAGGACTTGATATGTTATCATAAGTTTGAATAAAATGAAAAAAATATGTATATTGCTTCTTTATGCCTGCATCAGCTCCCTGAGAACCACATACGAATAGACGACTCTTCAAAAAAGCCTTGACAAACACTACCTTATTATTAATCAATTTCTCCACTCATCCATCCAACACATCCACTGGGACCTTCTCCTAAGCCAATTTATCCTCCACATCACCCACCATCTCAAAGAGTGCTATAGTACTAGAGTCACCAACATATCCCATTGACCTAGAAGCATGAAGAACTGGACTAACGAAACACCTACCCAAAGGCAATCCCTCAACTTATGCAACCTTACCAAATTCCCTCCACACTCTATAACGACTCACAATCCTCAACTCAATTTTCAACCTTAAATACACCTAATCCAATTGGTAACATAACCACCATCTCCCCTTTGGGAGATAACCTCCACTTTATTACCTTCTCACCCAACACTTTCATCTCTAATAAGGCGGAATCAAGGTCTCACCTAATCTAGACCTCTTAACCGAAGAAGATTTGGAACCATCAAGAACACTATACTACTATTCTAAACTTCCCTCAACCTAACTTCCAACCTAACCAACTGATGGATCCTACTAGTCTCCTTTTTGCCACCATTATCCACATATGCTAAGCTACCCATAGGGACCCTACTTAAAGCACCAACCACAACATTAGCCATACCGGGGAAATAATGCACACTCATATCATAATTCTTAAGGAGTTCTAACCACCTTCTTGTTACCCACAATTCACACTTATCACATTTAGCAAATAACCTCTCATCCTCTAAGACTTGCAACCCTACCCCCAAATGATTCACAAGCTCTAAGCAAAACCAATACCTCATAACTAGAGACCACCACAAATATACCAGGGTAGGGTCTTAAGACCCTATTCAAGAAACCCACAATCATCACCGGTGCATAAGTCAACAAAACAACTCTATCAGCAACCAAAATGCTCATTCCTAGTTCAATAGGACACTTCGGGTTATCACCTACCATTATCCATACTTGGTAGCAGAACCCGAACCTCTAATGAACCTTAGAGTAGTGACTAACCCATTATAGTGGACTAAATAGACCGACCATCCTCAACCATCATGTTACAACCTTACGGGTCCTACAGTCATTATAAACATGCTATGCAAGTAGCCCAAACTATCCCAAGACCCCCATAATATGCATGTGCATACTTTCAAATAGGCAATAGTCATTTTTCAAATCTTTTTAATGGACAATTGGGCTTAAAAGCCAAATACCATTCATAATAATTCATACTTAGGCTTAAACGCCAAAATCATAATTTTATAGTCATAATACTCATGCATAGGAATAGCCCATTCATACATAAAATGGTGCAAGCACCCCAAAATCAAAGACATATATGTGATCACAATCTTGTCATAACCAACATTTTATTAAAATCATACTATAAAACAAAATTGGGCTTACCTATAACATAATTTTTTTCAAAATAATCTGTGTACCTGAATGCATATGCTATGAACAATAAGACAATGACATGGGTAATTAATACTAAATCTAAAATCAAATTTATAATATGAAATTGAAGTGAAATCATAATTAAATCCATATTTAAATCCATAGTGTAATCACCCATGTCTAAGTAATTCTAAAAGGGGACATGCATACTTATAATTTCATAAACACCAAAGTAAATCCTCATGTAATGGTTTAAATCACATCAAAATCATCAAACAAGCACTACCCATGCATCAATATAATTTTAAGAATAATAATATTCAAAACCCCAAATTAAAGTAAGCAAAATCTATGTAGGTTTCTTTAAAATAATTTTGGGTCTCCTTGATTGAAAGGAAATCAAGGATCAACCCACATACACATCAATCCTACTAGGACCAAGAAATAACACAAGAAATAGCAACTCTCGAACCTATCAAATCACCCTACTCAAAACGCTGGTCACAATATGGCCTTACGTAGGGTCAACTAAGTAGTAGGAGCAACAATAGAAGAGAACCTACTCATAATCTCTTGTAATAGCCCACTAAACCCAAGAGGTTCCTAATATCCGATGAAGTCTAAGGTCTAGGCTAATCCCTAATCACCTTCATCTTACTAAGGTCCACCTTAATACCATCACTCGATACCACACATCCTAGGAAGGCAACCTTTTGTCACCAAGATCCCCACCTCTCCTAGTAAGTACCCAACCTCCTTCCTTAAACTTATAGTAATACCCTCAAGTGATTTATACGCACTACCTCATTAGAGAATGAACCACATTATCACTACCAAAGCCACCACAAACCTATTAGAGCAGGGACTAAAGATCTTACTTATGAGATTTATAAGCATAATCGGTGCACTAGTCAAACCAAAGGACACTACCCCAAAATTCAAAATATTGGAAAGGTCATTTAAAGCCTCATCTACTAACAATAATTCGATAGACAAAACAACTTAGGTTCTACACCTTCACTTCTCACAAGAAGACAAATTTAACCCCTTTGAACCCAATTGTACCTTAATAGAAGAAATGGACCTACTTCCTTTTCTACCATTTAACAACTTCCTACTCAAAGAGGGCCATCATCTCCACCTTCTAGTTGAGCATGACAACAACCACTAACTTTGTGCCCAAATCCACCACAACCAAAGGAAGCACTTGACGTTTTAAAACATAGGGCACCATGGTCCTTCCCACACTTTTGACACCTAGGCTTTTCCACCTCGTCATTACCTCTTTTACTCCTTTTTTGCTTATGAGGACACTCCTTTATCGTATGACCCATCTCCCCATAACCATAGCAAGCATTAGTCACTCTCAATCATGGGCCATCATGGCCCCTACCATATCTTAGGCACCTAGCATAAGACAGCACACCACCAACACCTCTACGTTTGGAACTTACCCACATTACGAGCCCTCTTGGCCTCACTACATCCCTGCTCACCACTAGAAGTCTCAGGAGCACCCACTTGATAATTAAGTTGAGTTGCCAATGTTGTCACCATTTTGGCCATTACTCATAGAGCATTTTGAACCTCTACATTTGATATATTGCTGTCTTGAGTAGCTTGAAACATATCCTGAAATGAACAGTTGTGGGTTAGCAATAAGCCCAAGGGGATCTAACTCTATCGCATGACATAGATCTTGAAGAAGTGAAACATTTCCTAAAATGTCTCATAGCCTCCAACTCATAGTTGTGGTGGACAACAAATCCATTAATATGAATCTAATCCACACGGTGTGTTGGACTTTGAGGACCTATCAATCTAGTGCTCTGATACCAAGTTTGTCATGACCCAAAATAGGGCCTAGATGTGACACGGCGAATGGAGAGCCCAAAGGGTCTCCCAAACAAGCCTCTTAACTTATCATTAAACATCATTGGTCGCGAAAGCATGCAAATGACATAAAAGAGTAGAAATAGGGGCAATAGGACTAAGGGGAAAGCTTGCATAGCAACAACATCAAGAGACAAAAGAGTTAAGATTCATATTATAGATACATAGCATGTTCAACAACATCTCTACTACATAGATAAGTGCGGGGGCTAAGACAAAGCAATCGGGCTCACCCTCATAATTAAAATAGAACATAAAGAAGAATATCTTGATACATAATAAAAAAATATAGACTAAGGTCCCCCAATCTGAAGGACTCACTAACTAGCTTGAATAGGACTAACTAGCCACCTGGAGAGAAGAATGATCAACTTGGGCTCTGTTTTCTACATGGTGATATCATGTAGGTAAGAGTATGCATTAGTATATTTAAATGTACTAAGTATATCGGATGCAATGCAAAAAGAAGTAAGCATCATAATCAAAATGCATAGCAATAAACAATAGGCATAATATACAACATGGCATGTATGATCAATGCATAAGTAAAACATGCTTAAGTAACTCATGCTCATACAGAATATCATATGTGTAGAAGAGACCAAACTAGCTATTCAAGGTATAAATCCCTCACATGGTTGATGATTATCACACCTTATCAACACGGTAGCGAAGTATAAACCCTTCACATAGTTGATGAGTGCAAACCCCCAATATATTTACCTAGACTCTTGTCCCCCCAGATCGAGTATGGTGTAATGCAATACTTTATATAGAGT
Organism: Solanum virginianum; assembly: GCA_000787875.1. Taxonomy (NCBI): domain Eukaryota; kingdom Viridiplantae; phylum Streptophyta; class Magnoliopsida; order Solanales; family Solanaceae; genus Solanum; species Solanum virginianum. Next base: position 102,362 of record DF357635.1, read on the forward strand.
ATATCATATACATAAGCTTATTTTATCATCATATAGTCATTCCTATTATATCTCATACTTTGGACCTTCAACTCCTCAAGAGACCACAATCGGACATTTTATCAAACACTTAGAGGGTGTGAAATGGGGGTAAAAGACTATACAATTTAAAGATGAAATCATGCAAGAAAATTTATTGTAAAACCATCAATCAACATCTTGTAACACCCCAAAGACATTCACATCAAAATCTCTCATCAAATCTAACATTAGGTCTAAGATTTAGAGTTCAAAACATGCTAAAATGATTATACTTTCATGAATTCAAATCACGGTGCAGTAAATTTCTTATTATACAAGACCTACATGTAAAATCAACTTTAAATCATGTAATATTAATGAAAAGGAGGTTAGGGCACAATGGGTGGAAGAAGCCAATGGCTAAAACCTACATACCTTATCTTTTGGAGAAACCTTGATGAAGATTGGAGATGGAGACTTGAAGCTTGAATGAAAATCCATAAATCTAGATGAGGGTTGTAGTAAATATTTGGCTAAGTGTTTTGGTGAGTATTGGGGAATGTTTAAGATGATTTGAGGGTGAAATAAGGATATGTATAAGTATTTTCAAGTGTGGGAATCCTTAGGCCCAAGAATTATAAGTCTTGGACCGAAAAAATTAAAACAGGCACCAAAAACAATAGGGTTGTGTCGTAGAAGTGTCGTGCTAACTTGACTAGAATTTGTATTTACTGCACAAATGAGTTCTATGAAAGTGGGTATTAATCCTTCATCCGAACTTGGAATGAGGTGGCACCACGTGCATTGGAAAGCTTATTCAAAGGGATTTAAGTTGATAGGTCTTAGGACACCCAGTTTGTTATGTGCTAAGAGATATTTTCCTTTAAAGTAGACCCTTCTAAATCGCATTTTTTGTGATTTTTCGATTTTGATACAGTTGCTCTAAAATTTGAGTTAGGCACATTTTCGGGCACTTTTTGGGGTTGTTACAGTGGCCTAGCCCAAGATATAGAAATTCCGACATGGAAGTAGGAAGGGATCAATATGGATTTGGTGGTTAGGTTTCCTAAGACTAGGAAATATTTTGACTCTATTTGGGTTGTTGTAAGAATGACAAAGTCGGCTCAGTTCCTACCGGACAAAACTACTTATAGTGTCGAAGATTATGCCAAATTGTATGTACATGAGTTGGTAAGATTGATGGGTTGCCTTGTCCATCATCTTGGATCATGGTGCTCAATTCACTTTATATTTTTAGAGGTCATTCCAAAGGGGTCTTAGTACCAATGTTAAGCTTTGCACGACTTTTCATCCTCAAACGGATGGCCAAGCCGAGAGGACTATCCAAACTATTGAGGATATTCTTAGAGCTTATTTATCGGAGTTTAAGGGTAGTTGGGATGAACATCTTCCACTCATTCAATTTGCTTACAATAATAGCTATCACTTAAGAATTGGTATGGCTCCTTTTAAAGCCCTTTATGGTAGGTGTTGTAGGTCCCCTATTAGGTGGTTTGAAGTGGGGAAATGGCTTTACTAGGTCCATATTTATTGATGGAAGCCCTGGAGAAGGTGAGACTGATTAGACAGAGATTGAAAATAGCCCAAAGTAGACAAAAGTCCTCTTCTGATGTGAGGAGAAGAGATCTTGAGTTTAATATTGGTGATTGGGTCTATTTGAAAGTATCACACTTGAACGGTGTGGTCCGATTTGTCAAGAAGGAAAAATTAAGCCCAAGATTTGTGGGTCTTTATAATGTTTTAAGGAGAGTGGGTAAGGTTACATATGAGTTGGAGTTGCCTATGGAGATGGACATGGTTCACCTGGTCATCGATGTGTCCATGTTGAGAAAGGGTGCAGGGGACCCAAGTGCCATAGTGCCCTTGGATGTTGTAGGTGTTGTAGGAGATAATTTGACTTATGAGGAGATTTCGATGGAGATTATGGATAGACAAGTGAAGATATTAAGAAACATGGATGTCACTTCCGTCAAGGTCCTTTAGAGGAATCAACATGTTGAAAGTACCTTAGGACATAAGACCATAGTTCTCAATCAATCAGCCCACAATTTCTCCAAAGAACACACTTAGGATAACATGTTAAACCTCAATTGGAAGCCGAGGCAGACATGAGAAACTGATACCCATATCTCTTTCACTCTGCTCAAGTGGAAGGTACTAATTTTAGTCCCCTATATGATTTCAAGTCCTAAGTTTCAACCCTAATGTTATTTTTCATGCATTCATGTTTATATCGATAAGTTTATGGTGATTTTTGAAATTCATGTTGAGATTTTAAAGAATGATGTTTAAATATGCTTGTTGCATTCATGTCGGGTAGAAATCTTCATGATTACTTTTTTTATACATGTCTCTTTGACATTTGGGGATAAATATTGTCATGCCAAAACTCCCGTTAGGGCGGATTGGCACCTATTGCCGATAAGGCTCAGGAGAACCAACCTGTATCCATGTGATTTCTATACATATTATAAGGGATTTTTATAGTCAACATGCTCCTAAGAAAGTAAATAGTAATAACAAACCAAAAGTAAATGCATCTGACTAGGCCGTTGAGGTCATATTGTCTAAAGTATGAGAGATGACCACACTTTAATTTACATAGTCTATAAAGCCTCTAGATAAGGAAAAGTATTTGATAAGGGTCAGGAAAGGCCCCTTCTCGACTAACGATACAATAAAAAAATATAAGCTCTAGACACACAAAGCTTCGAAGCAACCTAGAGCTTAGTAACAACAACTGGATATCCTATACTCCTACTGAGGAGATCTACTAGCACCTATACCTGCAACATGAAATGCAAGTCCCCCATAAGGGATATTAGTATGAGATAATATATTGAATATCTAAGGCAGGAAATACTGTATATAAAGTAACAACTCAAATGAAACTATGTACTGGTGTAGGATAAGAGACCACCTTTAGTTATACAGTGGAATCATGTATTTTATGTTCTTTTTATTACTTTACCTTTACTGTATAATCTGTGCACAACGTGTAATACAAATGACAAGCTGATCAGTGGTAAATATGTATTAGTATCGACCTTGGCTAGGCTTTTTCTTTCACCACTTGGGCTACCCCTATGGTAGGATCGACCCTAGCTAGGTGATTCTTCCACCCCTCGGGTTACTACCCATCAATAAGCAATATACTTTACCTTTTAATTACCTTTGAGATGATTCTTTTGGTGGTCATAATACTGGAGTTGGAGGATTGTAGATGTAGCATATGACATGTAAATAATCATACAAGACAATATGACAATGAAAAGAGTATGTTACACAAATAATAAAATGTGTATGAGATGAAACAACTCGTGAACTTTATTTAAATACAAGAACCCATGTAACTTGGTATCCATGTATGTTACCTATTACACTTGGATCTATGGCACAATGTAAAGAATGAAAAACAAGCAACAACTCCGCAACAAGAACCTATGCAACTTGGTATCTACGTATGTATGTATATTTGAAGGTGACTATGTATGGGAGCATATGAACATGTAAAAGAGTGGAGACACAGTTAATAGTTGTGTCTGAGTTAGTAAGTGCCTTTATGTGCCAAGGAAAAATTTAGATTTCATGCCAAGTAATACGAAATCGAGTAGCCTTACATACTTCGCTGCATGACATTGCTATTACCTCGAAATAACCTTTTCTTCCTCCAAATATTTATCTATAGTATATTTGGAGATAAAACAAGCATTAGCAGCTAACAGATATATCTTGGTAGCCCAATCTCATAAAAAAATAACACACAGGCAGCAAACATATAATTATAAACCTGAGTGTATTCTTTTTCAACCTTTACACCCTTAATCATATTTTCTAATACACATTCTCATATACATATCATGTTCAACCTATTTTAGTGCCCTAACAGTCTTACAACAGTCCACAAAGCACAACACATAACAATTCTACTCAACAACAAATTGTCGGCATAATGTTACATCCCTTTGCCACATTTCGACGTCGACAATTCCAAACCTGTTCCAACTTTGACCAAATAGTCCGCACCATATATATACATAAAACTAGTCCTAAAATAGTTCAAAAATAGTCCTCAAAATAGGTTTAGGACATAAGACCATAGTTCTCAATCAATCAGCCCACAATTTCTCCAAAGAACACACTTAGGATAACATGTTAAACCTCAATTGTTTATGTATAACCAAACTGTGCAGCAACCTTTATTTATCATTAAAAAGCTTAAAAAATTAATAAAAACAACCATCTTCCATAATCAAGCCAACCAAGAAGAAACAATCTCCCAAATAAACTAGAAAAATATATAACAACCCTTGGAACATATGCTGTCCAAAGGTTTCAGCATATACCTAACCAATATAGTTTCTTGTTTTTCATAAGAAAACCATACTAAACACATAAGTAAACTTACTTACCATTACCTTCAAGGTGTAGGGCTTCTCCAAGAACCCTAAAAGTCTTCTTGTGCCTGCTTTGCAAGGTTAAGAAAGTATAGAGAGAAAGCTTGTGAAATCTAATTTTTTTCCAAGTTAAGAATGACTTAAAGATGCTACTTGTAAGCCTTTTTAAAGAAGCCTTTGGCCTAATTTCTTATGTGGTTTAAGTCTAATTTTATAAAGGTGGTGATGCAGCAACTTGGCCCTTGTACTTGGGCCTAATTAGGTTTCAAAGTTGATGGGCCTTGGCTGCCCATTTTCCTAATTTATCTTCACTTAGTTTGGGCCCAAATAGTTAAGTGGGTTGTGATGTACTTGGGCCCTTTTTATATTCTTATTTGGCTGAAAATATAGTCCATTTATGATGCTAAAACACAAGCTAAAGTTACACTATTAACACAGACTTTATCTATGATCGGACATGGACAGATTCGACATTGGGCGTCGTCTCTGTCTAGCTAGCAAATTTACGCTAAGAAAGTAGGTGACTCACCTGTTACCATCCTAAGTCCTATAATAACCTCACTTCTCTTACTTTATTTAAGGTCAAAATCTTCCCAATTTCACTTAAAACTTGTATAAACTCAATCCTCTTAGGCGTTAGATGCACATATCACCCTCTAATATGAGATTTAAGCACTTTTAAAAATGGGCGCTAATTTCACCAAACCATATCAAGTTTCATTTGCATAGAACTAGTACATATAAGATGTGGGGTGTTACATCCTTACCCCCTTATGAACATTCGTTCTTGAATTTTAGCATAAATAGATAGTTTGACCTTGTTCAAACTTGTACTTAAACAAACTTGTAACAACACAACAAGTACTCAAACACATATACCTATTAATGCCCCTAGCTCTGCATGTTGTACTTCCTCTTTAGCTTCAAATAAGTAAGGGTACTTAGATCTCATCACTTCTTTAGCCTCTCATGTTATCTTTTCTGCTTGCTAGCTCCGCCAAAGTACATTAACTTAAGCTATTTCTTTATTCCTTAACTTCTTAACTTGACAATCTAGAATAACAATAGATACCTCTTCATAGGTGAGATCTTCTATAACTTGCACATTTTTAATAGGAGTGATACGGGATGAGTCACCTATACATTTTCGAAGCATTGTGACATGAAAAACTGGATGAACCATTGAAAGCTCTTGGGATAGTTTTAATTCATATGCAATCTACCCGAACCTCTTAATAATCTTATATGGCCCTATGTAACGTGGGCTCAATTTTCCTTTCTTACTAAATCTCATAACCCCCTTCATTGGAGAAACCTTTAAAAATAGTCAATCCCCTACTAAAAACTCCAGTCCTCTCCTCCTAGCATCCACATATGATTTGTAATGACTTTGGGCTGTTTATAGCTGTTGTTGTATTACTCTAACTTTTTCCATGGCTTAATGTACTAGATCTGACTCAAGCAAGGTGGTCTCAGCCACTCCAAACCATCCCATTAGTGACCTATATTTCCTTCTATATAAAGCTTCACAAGGTGCCATCTTGATACTTGAGTGATAGCTATTATTATACGCAAATTCAATGAGTGGCAAATGGTCCACCTAACTACCTTTAAATTCTAATGCACAAGCTCGTAACATATCTTCAATTGTTTGAATGGTGCGTATTTCTTGACTGTCTGTCTGGGGGTGGAAAGCTGTACTCAAAGTAACTTGTGTCCCTAAACTCCTTTGGAAAGACTTCTAAAACTTTGCTGTGAATTAAGCTCCTCGATCAGATATAATGGAGATTAGGACTCCATGTAGCCTAACTATCTCTTTGAGGTATAAATTTGCATAGTCTTCACCTGTATATTCACTTTTAACTGGTAGGAAGTGTGATGACCTTGTAAGTCTATTAACTATCACCCATATGGAGTCAAACTTTTAAAATGAGTGAGGCAACCCAGTAACAAAATCCATATTAATCATATCCCACTTCCATGTTGGAAGCTCTATACATTGCATATAACCTCCCGACTTTTAGTACTCTACTTTGACTTATTTGGTAATTTGGACACTGAGCCACAAATTCTGCAAGATCCTTTTTCATGCCTCCTTACCAAAATATCCCCTTCAGGTCATGTTACATCTTAGTTAATCCTGAATGGATGGAATATCGGGAATGATGGGCTTCTTCGATTATCCTCTTTCTTATTCCATTAATATCAGGCACACATAATCTATTTTGGCAATACAATACTCTATTTTGTGTAAGTTCAAAGCCCTTTATCATACCCAAACTCACGGTTTCCTTAAGCTATCATAGAACATGATCCTCAAACTATTTTTCTTTCACCTCCATTACTAATGAAGACGCGAGTGCATTATGTACAATAACCTCTTTCTTTGGAGTTTCAAGAAGGGGAACTCCCAACTGGCTAGTTGACATAGATCCTTAGCTACTCCTTGACTTACCATGGCCTGATCACTAATATTTATAATTGCCTTATGACTCAGAGCATCGACTACCATATTTGCTTTCCTCGGATGGTATAGTATATCAATGTCGTAATCCTTTATTAGCTCTAGCCATCTCCGCTGCATTAAATTTAGCTCTTTCTACTTAAAGATGTACTATAGACTCTTAAGATCAGTATATGTGTCAACATAAACCCCATACAAGTAGTGGCACAATATTTTCAGAGCAAACATAACCGTTGCTAGCTCAAGATCATATGTTGGATAGTTTTTCTTATGTGGCCATAGTTGTCTAGAGGCATAAGCAATTACCCTACCATGCTATGTCAGTACACTCCCTAAGCCAACTCCTGAAGCATCGCAATACACTGCCCCTCGGTAGCTTCTAGAAGTTTTAGCACAGGTGCAGTAGTTAGCTTATTTTTCAGCTCTTGGAAGCTACTTTCACATGCATCATTCCATTGGAACTTAGTTTCCTTATGTGTCAACTTTGGTAGAGGTGCGAAAATGGAAGAAAAACATTCAAAAAACTTTCTCTAATAACCTACCAACCCTATGAAACTTCGAACTTCTATGGGTGTTATTCGCCTTGGCCAATATTTCACAGCCTCTATCTTGTGTGAATTAACCCTTGTTCCCTCATCAGACACAATATGACCCAAGAATGCCACTGATTTTAGCCAAAATTCACATATAGAAAATGTGGCATACAATTATCGATCATGAAGAACCTATACCACTTATCATAAATGATTTGCGTAATCCTCTTCTGATCTTGAATATACCAAAATGTCATCTATAAATACTATCACGAACACATCTAAGAATGACTTAAATATCCTATTCATCAGATCCATAAAAACTGCTTCATTAGCCCAAATGACATAACAAGAAATTTTAAGTGACCATAGCATGTTTTGAAAGATGTTTTGGGTATATCTTTCTCCTTCACCCTTACTTGGTGATAACCTGATCTTAAATCAATTTTTGAAAAGCATTTGGCACCCTGTAATTGATCAAATAAATCATCAATCCTTGGGTAGGGGTATTTGTTTTTAATTGTCACCCTGTTCAATTATTAATAATCGATACACATTCTTAAGGTTCCATCCTTTTTACGTATAATTAACACTAGTGCACCCCAAGGGGACATACTAGGTCTTATAAAATCCTTCTCCAATAAGTCTTTTAACTGCTCTTTTAATTCACGTAATTCTGCCGAGGCCATTCTATATGGAGGGATGGAAATAGGTTGAGTGTCTGAAAGTAAGTCAATACTAAAATCTACTTCTCGTTCTGGAGGTAAGCCTGGTAGTTCTTCAGGGAACATATCAACAAATTCATTCACCACAAGAACTGATTGATGACTTGGCGATTCTGCCTCCATATCCCTTACTCTAACTAAGTGACATATATACCGCTTAGATATCATCTTTATTACCTTAAAATAAGAGACAAAATCACCCTTTGGCATCCCAATATTGCCTTTCCATTCAAGAACTGCCTCATTTGGAAAGTGAAAGTACACTCTCTTAGTTTGGCAATCCACGGAGGCATAGCAAGAAGCTAACCAATCCATACCCATTATAACATCAAATTCCACCATTTCTAGCTCAATAAGGTCAGCCAATGTGTCACGGTCACAAATTATTACTACACAGTCATAATATACCCTTCTAGATATAATAGATTCACCGGTTGGTGTAGACACTTGAAATAGTTTGTTCAATAATTTAGGTGTTCTCTTAAGCTTCACAGAAACTAGTGGAGTGATGTATGGTAGTGTAGAACTAGGGTCAATTAATGCCTCCTTGAACTCCCTCCAGGTAGTTAGATGTACATCTATATAGTGAAGGATGGAGGGTCCAAATTAAGGAAGTCATGTATCCTTGTGCTAGCTGACCCATTCGCACCACCTGCACCTATAATTGGACATTTGTGTGTTTGACCTTGGCCAACAACTATATGAGTCAATAGTTGGACTGAGTTTCTCAGATCCTGCACGGTAGCATCGATAGGTGATTCTGGGGAATTTCACTACTTCCTGGTTCATCAGGAGCTAGAGGAGTTGGAGAGGTCTGTGTGGAGAGGTCTGTGTGGAGAGGTCTGTGACAGAGAATCATCTTGAGCCTCATTTCATTATCTCACCCGAGTAGATATACCAACTACCACTTCTACTTCCTTGCCTTTACCTTTGTTTATCCTGGTTTTCGGCATACTTCTTGTACAAAATAATTTAGAGGTTAGAAATAATCTACCTATTACACTTGTCTCTATTGTACGATCTAAAGAATAAAATAAAAGTGACAACTCCTAAATGCCACGTAAATCATGTATGTTTTAAGTTTGAAATCATGCTTTAGAAATAGACTCAGTGTTTAATGCAACTCAATTTGCAAATCATGATTATACTCATCTTAAGTGTTGCTTGGGAGTTTCTCTAACCAACATAACTCTTCACCCCCATGAGTCATTGGTGGTGCACAATAAAAAGAAATTATTGCCACATCCATCCTAAACTTGCCACGGTAAAGGACATCAACCTCTCCTCTCTTTCTTGGATCCTAAGAGAGTGTCCCTCTATTGGGACATGGGCCACCAAAATTATCCTGCGTGACCATCCTATGCTGGTAACATAGTTCTGGGGTGCTCCTCAATCACCTAACTCAGTTCTTAATAATCCTTGCTGGACTAAAATGTGTTCATGTAAATTGACTCAAACTCATCTCTTTGAGTCGTCCCAGACAAGTCAACTTAGTTCTCAATAACTCAACTCAGGTACTCAACAACTCAATAACTTAGGACCATCATTCATGCAATGCAACTCAAGACTCTAACTCATATAATGCAAGACTCTCACTGATTATGGTCAAGTACATCATATCACCTAGGCTCAACACAGAACACATAATAAATATTCTTTACATACATATATGGAATAAGAAAATATACTTTTTAGGTTTAATTTACTTTGTTTAGAAGGTTAGATTTATCATTTTCAATTTAGTCAGTTAGCAAAGAAAATACTAGATTTAGGGCTAGGGTGTCAAGCATTCGAATAACATTCATATTTCATGGTAATGACAATGCAACTCATAAATTGACTTAAGGATTTTCATGAAAACTCCAACATGTATAAGAATTTGGAACTCAAGAACCATGGGATTTAAAATATGCGATTTATACTCATGATCTTAACTCAAGTAGATAGAGTGGTGCATGGATGAACATAATCCAACACTTTAGATAGCCTTATATACCTGAAATTAAAGGGATAACTCAACCTTGACCTCAAGAACCCTCGCTTCTTCTCTCAAGTTCTTGTGCATTTTGAGGCTTTGGAATGGGGTTTAGAAACCCTTTTTTAACTAAAAATGCTTTATTAAATTCTGGTTTATATTTATGAGGGGTTGGATAATATCTTGAATACCCCTCACGAATTAAAATAATAGTTTCAACCTGAAAATACATAGTCCACGTCGTGGACTGGAAGCGCAATAGTGTATTTTTTTCATAAATTTTCCAGAATGCATATTTCCAATCCTCGTTGAAAAAATAAAAAAATGTAACTGTGGGTTTGCGACCAAGGCGCGTTGTGGCCCTGACGCGTACCAGCACTATTTTGATTTTTGAATCAAAAAATTATTTTTTGATCTGGTTGCTATAAAAATGATCGAGACCATTTTCTCAACTCTATTTATCATGCTGATTGCATATGTGGGCTTAGATTCACAAATAGAGCATGGAAAGATGCGTTATACGTGCATATCTCCTCTAGGGGTACTTTGGTAATTTTATCAAGTGGTACCTTATCTCTCTCTTGGGATCATTCATCCTCAAATGATGAGTAGAGGTGGGTATGAAAGCACAAATAAACCCAGGACTTATTTCAATACTCACTCAACAACTTAAACTCTTCTGGCTCCTCATTGACCTCAACAAACTCTACTCAGACTCGAGAAGAGATATGTCAACTCAAGAATAGAAATGTCAATTAAGTCAAGGATAGGAACATTACCTCCAACATCCTCCAAAACGCAACAAAAATGTGCTTAAGAAATTCCATAATCATAATTTTCATATATCTCAAAATCCATGTGTGATATCAAAAATTTGACTTCATATTCTTGATCAAAGGGCAAATATGAGTGAAAAATGGGTATAAGCTAGATTTTAGAAGACCTATAGTGAAAAATGAGTTGCGCCAACTTTTCACAAGACAGTGGGCATTCGCGTTGGCTCCGCAACATAGACCTGTCGCGGAGTAGTGTTATCACTTTCTTAATTTTTCTTGTTTTGACCTAAGCCATTGGGGTCATGGTCCCATCCCTACTTATGCATGAAAACACCTATGCTTAGCTATTTTTCAACTCCATATCACTCAAAACCCCTCTCTAAAACCTCTCAACCATTTTATCAAGATTTCCACCCGAATTCAAGTGTCTCAAACTTAATTCTGGATCTCAAGAACACCATTCAAGCTTCAAGTCTCCTTCAATCCAACATCAAGAAATTCCTAAATTTAGCTATGTGGTTTCATCCATTTGGTCCTTTCACCCATGGAGCCCAATCTTTCTATTTCATAAAAAATGCATGTTTTCAAGTTATATAATCTATAGGTATCTTTTATTATGAATTATAAGCATGAAATATGATGGATTTTTATGAAATATTGATTAAATATGCATGTCTATCTATCTCAAGCTTATACTGTGAGTTGGTTTTGTCTACTGAGACTATGTATACTATGAAACTATGTTCGATTATGAGATTTGATAATCAATTTCAAGGTATCTTACATGAGGGTTTTACAATATGTTGGTGGGTTGATTTTCATTGAGTTTTCTCATATGATTTCACTCTTAAATTTCATGATTTTGATCAAGCATCACGCACCCACCAATTGTTTGATAGAATGTCTTGACAAAGATTTTCAAGTTATTGATGATCTATTGCATGATTTATGAGTAAAGTGACTTCATGATTATTTTGGTCTTTCAAGATGTATTGAGTTCATGAATATGTCTACGATGTTGTAAATGTCAACTTAAGCCCTTTTTGAAATATTTTACCTTTTATGGGCCTTTAATGTTAATGCAAGGGTAATGTTAGATGATGATCTATTCTTATATTTTAAAGTTAAGTTCACCATCAGAGGTCAAAGATGTTTTAGAGCTACTCATGTCACATTTTCATGTTTCTTACAAATTGCTAAAGTATGATCATTTCAATTATTCTGTGGGATTGGGCTTAGCACCAATGGATTGGATGTGGCATAGACCATCTTCATTGATTCATATTCCTTTCCTCAAACTATGTGCCAATATAAGATTATACTTTACCATTGCTATACTAGTGGATCCATTTAGTGTACTTCATAATGAAATCCTTTCGAAAATATGTCATGTTCCCGTAAGGAGAAGTATGGTTTAGCTTGGCAAGTAGACCACCTCTTTACCGATGAGGGGTAATCATCGAAATTCCAAGTTGTAGCTTACTTGGTCTTACTCTTTGTCAGTTGAGGTCTCTTCTCACATATGTATCATATTCTATGCAAGCTGAATAATTTATAAACATGTTATACTTCAACCATTGATCATGCATGCTATATTGAGATTATGCTTATCTATTGCCAATTACTATGCATTTTGAGTATATTGGCTTATGTCTTGTTGCATTTCATCCTACATACTTAGTATATTCAAACATACTAACACATACTTTTGCCTACATGATATCACCATATAGGGACCAGAGCTCCTTTTGATTATTCTCGACGAGGCTAGTGAGATTCTTCAAAGACAAAATTTGGTGAGTCCTCAAGTTCGAGGACACTATCTACTTTCTTTCAACTTTAACACTTGTTGCGTTGAACATTTGACATTATGAGGGTGAGCTCGGAAAGTGTCTTGTCCCCCGCTCCATTTTGCTATTTTAAGACTTCTTATGTTGAACATTTGACATTATGAGGGTGAGCCTGGAAAGTGTCTTGTCCCCCGCTCCATTCTAAGTTAGAGGTGTATGTTGGATATTATAATGTTATTATGCTATGAGCTTGAATTTTATGCTTTATTTATATTCAAGACTTCCCTTAGTCCCACTTCCCATTTTATATGTCTTTTATTATTGTTTACTTTGCCTCCGTGACCAACGATGTGTGAATGATATGTTAAGAGGCTTGTTTGGGTCCCTTTGGGTTCCCATTTGTCATGTCATGTCTAGGCCCTAGGCATGGGTCATGAAAAACTTGGTATTCAAGCACTAAGTTGTTAACAATCCTCAGAATTCAACATATTCCATCAATTAAAGTGTTATTCATAGTTATGAAGCACGCCACAACTATGAGTAAGAGGCTATGAGGGGGTTTAGGAAATATTTCCCTTCTTCATGATCTATGTCGTGCTATAGAAGTTAAGGTAAGAATTTTCCCTAACAAATGTATTTTTCTATTCTAGATCATGCCGATTCTGAGAGGAAGAAGAGCCTGTACACCCGAGGGGCAACCGACTCCTCCCACTCTTCAAGCTCCTCAAGAAGGAAAGGTAGGCCAAGAAGAATTCTGAGATGTTATTGCAATGTTGGTGCATGCTATGATGAACCAAATCAACCAAGGGGCCCAAGACCCTCATACTCCTACTTCAGCCTAAAGGGTGAGGGATTTTACTAGGATGAATCCATCGGAGTTCAATGGGTCTAAGGTGGATGAGGATCCCCAAGAATTCATCAATGAGGTGTATAAGGTGTTGTCCATTATGGGGGTTAATTTGGAGAAAAAAGTGGAGTTACCGGCCTACCAACTCAAAGGGGTGGCTCAAATTGGGTTCACTCAATAGAAGATGGAGAAGGGGAAGGGTGATGCTAGCATTATCCCTTCGGAAGAGTTTAAAGCCGCATTTCTCAACCGGTTCTTCCTTATTGAGCTAATGAAGGTGAAGATGATGGAATTTATAAATCTTAAGTAAGGTTCTATGAGTGTGAGAGAGTATGCCCTCAAGTTCAACCAACTCTCCAAGTATGCCCCACAATTAGTTGCTGAGCCTAGATCAAGGATGAACAAATTTATGTCGGGTGTGTTTGACTTAGTTAATAAGGAGTGTCATACCACCATGCTTGTAAGTTATATGGATTTATCTCCCTCATGAAATATGCCAAACAACTAGAGGGAGAGAATCTTAGAAAGAGAGGGATTGGTGAGTGCAAGAGGGCTCAATTTAAAGGTGGGTTCTAAGGCTTTAAGGGTGGCCGATTTGCTAAAGGCCACAAGTTCCAAGGCTGAGGGTCATCTAATGCTTCCAACAAGAGGTTTGATAATGATTGGGTGCCTAATCAAAGATTCTAAGGTGGTAATTAGGGGGTGGAAAATCCTAGGTGCCAAAAGTTTGGGAAAGGCCATGGTGGCCCATGTTTGAAGAACTCTAATGCTTGCTTTTATTGTGGTAAATTGGGTCACAAAATTATTGATTGTTCTCATGCTCAATTCAAAGGTAGAGATGGTTGTACTCAAGGGCAAGGTGCTGATACGGGCCAAAGGGTGAGGGGAAGTCATCAAGGAGGTGCTCCAAGGCAAAATAGATTCTATGCTCTTCAAGGGAGACAAGGAGTTGATGTGTATGCATTGATAGACCTAGATGCCACTCTTTCTTTCATTATTTCTTTTGTTGGCAAAAAGCTTCATGTTAGTCCTTAATTGTCATGTAAACCTTATGAAGTGTCTACACCTATGGTGAGTCCATTGTTGCTAGAAGAGTCTAGAAAAATTATCCTATGTGCATTTTGCATAAAATCTTGCCTTGTGTTTTTATTGAATTAGATATGGTAGATTTTGATGTCATTCTTGGGATGGATTGGTTGCATCCATACTACGCTTTTATTTATTGTAGAACCCATAGGATCAAATTTCAATTCCCTAATGGGCCCATCCTTGAGTTGGAAAGTCATGATATGGTGATCAAGGGTAGATTCATTTCTTGTCTTAAAGCTCAAAAGTTGATTTCTAAGGTTTGTCTCTATCATATTATGAGGGATAGAGATGTTGAGTCCAAGGTCCTTTCTATTAAGTTGGTTTCGGTGGTTAATGAGTTTCTTGATGTCTTTTCTATAAGCTTCCTAGTGTTCTTCCTGAAAGGAAAATAGATTTTGATATAGACCTTCTTCCCAATACTCAACCAATTTCTATTTCCCCTTATCATATGGCCCCAGTGGAGTTGAAGGAGCAATTGAGGGATTTGTTGGAGAAGGGTTTTATAAGGCCTAGTAAGTCACCTTGGGATGCAACAGTGTTATTTGAGAAGAAAAAGAATGGTTCTCGTAGAATGTGCATTGATTACTGGCAACTTAATAGAGTCACCATAAAGAACAAATACCCTCGACTAAGGATTGATGACCTTTTTGATCAATTTCAAGGGGCTTGTCACTTTTCTATGATTGATCTTCGGTTCGGGTATCACCACGTGAAAGTAAGGGAGGGTGACATTCCCAAGACTTCTTTCTAGACTAGGTATAGGCACTTTGAGTTTGTGGTTATGTCCTTTTAGTTGACTAATGTATCAACTATATTTATGGATCTCATGAATAGGGTCTTTAAACCCTACCTTGACTTGTTTGTGGTGGTTCTTATTAATGATATCTTGATTTACTCCCATAGTGAGGAAGAGCGTATGGATCACTTGAGGGTGGTGTTGCAAATCTTGAGGGAGGGGAGGTTGTATGCAAAATATGAGAAATTGTGAGTTTTGGTGGAAAAAGGTTGCTTTTCTATGGCATGTGGTATCGGGTGATGGTATTAAAGAGGATCCTAAGAAAACAAAGGTGATTAAAAATTAGCTTAGACCTTAGACTCTATCGGACATTAGACGTTTCTTTGGTTTGGCAGGTTATTATCGGAGGTTTGTGAACGACTTCTCTTTTATTGCTTCTCCTATGACTAAGTTGACACAAAAAAAGGAAAAATTTGTGTGGACCGATTAGAAAGAGTTTCCAAACTTTGATATATAAGCTTATCTTCGCTCCTATCTTGGCTCTACCGGAAGGGTTGGAAGGATTTGTTGTATATTATGATGCCTCAAGAATTTGTTTGGGGTATGTTTTGATGCAAAGTGGTAAGGTGAAGTGTATACCTCTAGGTAAATTAAGGTGTATAAGAAGAATTATCCCACACATGATCTCGAATTGGCGACCGTGGCATTTGCTTTGAAAATTTTGCATCACTACTTGTCTAGGATTCATGTTGATGTGTTTACCGACCACAAGAGTCTCCAATATGTGTTCACCTAAAAAGATATTAACTTAAGACAAAGAAGGTGGTTAGAACTTCTTAAAGATTATGATATGAGTGTGCATTATCACCGCAACAAAGCTAATGTTATGTCCGATGCTCTAAGTAGGGTGTCTATGGGTAGTCTAGCTTATGTTGATAATGGTGACAAAGAGGTGGCTAGAGAGGTTCACTAGTTGGCTGGATTGGGGGTTAGGTTAGATGAAGCTGATAATGGTGGTGTAGTGGTTGTTGATCGCTCTAAATCTTCTTTTGTTGAGGAGGTAAAGGCAAAACAAGATCTTGACCCCGCTTTGTTAGAGTTGAAGGCCTCGGTGAGAGATGTTAGAGTAGTATTTTTCTCCCAAGGGGGAGATGGTGCCCTTAGGTACCATAGTAGATTGTGTGTGCCAAATATAGAAGATTTGAAAGAATTGATCTTGAAGGAAGCCCATAATTCATCCTATCCCATTCACCTCGGTTCTACAAAGATGTATAGAGACTTGAGGGAAATGTTTGGTGGGGTGGTATAAAGAGGGACACTGCCAAGTTCATATTTGGATATGACAATTGCTATCAAGTGAAAGTTGAACATTAAAGCCAGGGTGGCTGTCATGACCGAAAATAGGTCCTAGACATGATACGACAAATGGAGAGCCCGAAGGGTCCCTAAACAAGCCTCTTAACTTATCATTACACATCATTGGTTGCGGAAGCATACAAATGACATAAAAGTGTAGAAATAGGGGCAAAGGGACTAAGGGGAAAGCTTGCATAGCAACAACATCAAGAGAGAAAAGAGTCAAGATTCATATCATAGATACATAGCATATCCAACAACACCTCTACTACATAGATAAGAGCGGGGGCCAAGACAAAGCAACCAGGCTCACCCTCATAATTCAAATAGAACATATAGAATAATGTCTCAATACATAATAATAGAAACATAGACTAAGGTCCCCGGTGTTAAGGGCTCACCAACTAGCTTGAATAGGATTGACTAGCCACTGGAGGAGAAGGATGATCAACTTTGGCTCCGGTTCCTACAAGGTGATATCATGTAGGCAACAGTATGCATTAGTACGTTTGAATTTACTAAGTATGTAGGATGGAATGCGACAAGAAGTAGGCATCATAATCAAAATTCATAGCAATAGACAATAGGCATAATATACAATATGGCATGTATGATAAATGCATACATAAAACATACTTAAGTAACTCATGCTCATATAGAATATCATATGTGTAGAAGAGACCAAGCCAAATATTCAAGGTATAAGCCCCTTGGTGGTTGTGTGGTATAAACCCCTCAAGTAGTTGATGATAATCATACCTTATCAACATTGTGGCAAAGTATAAACCCCTTGCATGGTTGATGAGTACAAACCCCTAACATGGTTACCCGAGCTCTTGTCCCTCCAAGCCAAGTACGGCCAAGCGTCGAAAACCCCTAACATGGTTACCCGAGCTCTTGTCCCCCCCGATCGGGTATGGTCTAATGCAATAATTTATATAGAGTATATCACATACATAAGCTCATTTCATCATTATATAGTCATTCCTATCATATCTCATGCATTGGACCTTCGACTCCTCAAGAAACCACAACCGGATATTTTATCAATCACTTAGAGGGTGTGAAATGGGGGTAAAAGACTATGCAATTTAGAGATGAAATCATTCAGGAAAATCTGTTGTAAAATCATCAATCAACACTTGCAACATCCCCAAGACATCCAAACAAAAACTCCTCATCAAATCCAACATTAGATCGAAGATTTAGAGCTCAAAACATGCTAAAATAACCATACTTTCATGAACTCAACTCACTGTGCAGTAAATTTCTTATTATACAAGACCCACATGTAAAATCTACTTTAAATCATGTAAATTGAGTAAAAAGGAGATTAGGGCACCATGGGTGAAAGAACCCAATGGCTAAAACCTACATATCTTAGCTTTTAGAGAAACCTTGAAGAAGATTGGAGATGAAGACTTGAAGCTTGAGTAGAAATCCTTATATCCGGATAAGGACCTTGAAGAATTTCTTGAAGAAAACTTTAATGGATACTTGAAGCTTGAAGGAATTTCTTAGATTCGGATGACGGTTTTGAGACTTGAATTTGGGAGTAAATATTTGGCTAAGTATTTTGGTGAGTATTGGAGAATGTTTAGGATGATATGAGGGTGAAATAATGATATGTATATGTATATGAAGAACTGGACTAACCAAACCCCTATCCAAAGGCAATCCCCCAACTTATGCAACCTTACCAACTTCCCTCCACACTGTATAACGGCTCACAATCCTCAACTCAATTTTCAACCTTAAATACACCTAACCCACTTGGTACCATAACCACCATCTCCCCCTTGGGAGACAATCTCCACTCTATTACCTTCTCACCCAACACTTTCATCTCCAATATGGCGGAATCAAGGCCTCACCTAATCTAGACCTCTTAACCCAAGAAGATTTGGAACTATCAAGAACACTATACTACTATTCTCAACTTCCCTCAACCTAACTTCCAACCCAACCAACCGATGGATCCCACTAGTCTCCTTTTTGCCACCATTATCCACATATGCTAGGCTACCCATAAGGACCTTACTTAAAGCACCAACCATAACATTAGCCATATCGGGGAAATAATGCACACTCATATCATAATTCTTAAGGAGTTCTAACCACCTTCTTGTTACCTACAATTCACACTTATCACATTTAGAAAACAACCTCTCATCCTCCAACACTTGCAACCCTACCCCCAAATGATTCACAAGCTCTAAGCAAATCAATACCTCATCACTAGAGACCACCACAAACATACCAGGGTAAGGTCTTAAGACCCTATTCAAGAAACCCACAATCATCACCGGTGCATAAGTCAACCAAATAGCTCTATCAACAACCAAAATGCTCATTCCTAGTTCAATAGGACACTTTGTGTTATCACCTATCATTATCCACACTTGGTAGCAAAACCCAAACCTCTAATCAACCTTAGAATAGTGACTAACCCATTATAGTGGACAAAATAGACTGACCATCCTCAACCATCATGTTACAACCTTACGGGTCATACACTCATTAGAAACATGCTATGCAAGTAGCCCAAACTATCCCAAGACCCCCAACACAACAAGTTAAGTCGTCATCCCATAAGAATACTTATAATATGCCTGTGCATACTTTCAAATAGGCAACAGTCATTTTTCAAATCTTTTTAATGCAGAATTAGGCTTAAAAGCCAAACACCATTCATAATAATTCATACTTAGGCTTAAATGCCAAAATCATAATTTCATAGTCATAATACTCATGCACAGGAATAGCCGATTTATACATAAAATGGTGCAAGCACCCCAAAATCAAAGACATATATGTGATCACAATCTTGTCATAACCAACTTTTTATCAAAATCATACCATAAAACAAAATTGGCCTTTCCAATAACATAATTCTTTTCAAAATAATTTGTGTACCTGAATGCATATGTTATGAACAATAAGATAATGACATGGGTAATTAAGACTAAATCTAAAATCACATTTATAATATGAAATTGAAGTGAAATCATAATTAAATCCATAGTGTAATCACCGATGTCTAAATAATTCTAAAAGAGGATATGCATACTTATATTTTCATAAACCCCAAAGTAAATCTTCATGTAATGGTTTAAATCAATCAAAATCATCAAACAAGCACTACCCATGCATCAATATAATTTTAAGAATCATAATATTCAAAACCCCAAATTAAAGTAAGCAAAATCTATGTAGGTGTTTCTTGAAAATAATTTTGGATCTCCTTGATTGAAAGGAAATCAAGGATCAATTCACATACACATGAATCCTACAAGCACCAAGGAATAAGACAAGCAACAGCAACTCTCGGACCTATCAAATCACCCTTGATAGATTTCAAGGTAAACTATCAAATCACCCTACTCAAAACATCGGTCACAACATAGCCTTACATAGGGTTAACTAAGTCGTAGGAGCAACAATAGAAGAGAACCTACTCACAATCTCTGGTAATAGCCCACTAAACCTAAGAGGTTCCTAATATCTGATGAAGTTTAAGGTTTAGACTAATCCCTAATCACCTTCAACTTACTAAGGTCCACCTTAATACCATCACCCGGCACCACACATCCTAGGAAGGCAACTTCTTATCACCAAGATCCCCACCTATCCTACTAAGCACCCAACCTCCTTCCTTAAACTTATAGTACTACCCTTAAGTGATTTATACGCACTACCTCATTAGGCAATGAACCACATTATCACTACCAAAGCCACCATAACCCTATTAGAGCAGGGACTAAAGATCTTACTCATGAGACATATAGGCATAACCAGTGCACTAGTCAAACCAAAGGACACTACCCCAAAATTTAAAATATCGGAAAGGTTATTTAAAGCCTCATCTACGAATAACAATTCTATAAACAAAATAACTTAGGTTCTACATCTCCACTTCTCACAAGATGACAAATTTAACCCCTTGGAACCCAATTGTACCTTAATACAAGAAATGGACCTACTTTCTTTGCTACCATTTAATAACTTCCCACTCAAAGATAGGCTCATTAGGGAATCGGGGGCTATCTCTGTAGGTCCTACTATCATAGACACAACATGCATGCAACCATGCCATTCCTATAATGACATCCAAATCCACCATACCAACTCCAACTAACCACAAAGCAAGACCTAATGCAACACAAACCCGGATCAACACCTATAAACCTTCTAGCAATAATATACCTAACAAAAGGATAGACACCAAAGATCTACAAAAAAACTAGGGCACACAAGAAGCCCCACTAGTAACCAAAAGAAAAGAGAAGAAATAGTGGCACACCAGGCCTAACAATGCATGCACAACAAAGCCAAGGAAACTTCAACTTACCGATAGCAACATTGGGTGTCTCATCACCCTCTTCTTGCCTCCCTTGAAGAGCGTACAATCGATTATGCCTTAGGGCACCACCTTGATGACCTCCCCTTTCCCCTAGGCCTACATTGACACCTTAGCCTAGAGGGCCATCATCTCCACCTTTCGGTTGAGCATGACAACAACCACCAACTTTATGCCCAAATCCATCACAACCAAAGGAAGCACTAGACTTTTTAAAACATAGGCCACCATGGCCCTTCCCACACTTTTGATACCTAGGATTTTCTACCCCGTCATTACCTTTTTTACCCCTTTTTCGCTTATGAGGACACTCTTTTATCATATGACCCATCTCCCCACAACCATAGCAAGAATTAGTCACTCTTAAGCATGGGCCATCATGGCCCCTACCATATATTGGGCACCTAGTATAAGACAGCATACCACCAACACCTCTACGTTTGGAACTTACCCACATTACAAGCCCTCTTGGCCTCACAACCTCCCTGCTCACCACTAGAAGTCTCAGGAGCACCTATTTGATAATTAAGTTGAGTTGCCAATGTTGTCACCATTTTGGCCATTACTCATAGAGCATTTTAAACCTCCGCATTTGATATATCACTGTTTTATTTAGCTTGAGACATATCCTAAAATATAATAGTTGTGGGTTAACAATAATCCCAAGGGGATCTAACTCTACCGTACGACATAGATCTTGAAGAAGAGAAATATTTCCTAAAATGTCTCATAGCCTCCAACTCATAGTTGTGGTGGATAACAAAACCATGAATATAAAGATAATCCACGCGGTGTGTTGGACTCTAAGGACCTATCAACCTAGTGCTCTGATACCAAGTTTTTCATGATCGAAAATAGGGCCTAGACGTGACACGGCGAATTGAGAGCCTAAAGGGTCCCCCAAACAAGCCTCTTAACTTATCATTAAACATCATTGGTCACGAAAGCATGCAAATAACATAAAAGAGTAGAAATAGGGGCAATGGGACTAAGGGGAAAACTTGCATAGCAACAACATCAAGAGAAAAAGAAGTCAAGATTCATATCATAGATAAATAGCATGTCTAACAACACCTCTACTACATAGATAAGAGCGGGGGCCAAGATAAAGCAATCGGGCTTACCCTCCTAATCAAAATAGAACATAAAGAAAAATATCTCAATATATAATAGAAAAAACATAGACTAAGGTCTCCGGTCGAAAGGACTCACCAACTAGCTTGAATAGGACCGACTAGCCACCTGGAGGAGAAGGATGATCAACTTGGGCTCCATTTCCTACATGGCGATATCATGTAGGAATTGAGTAGCACCAAACTAGCCATGTGGAGGAGGATGATCAACTTGGACTCCGGTCCCTACATGGTGATATCATATAGGCAAGAGTATCCGTTAGTACGTTTGAATGTACTAAGTATGTAGGATGCAATGCAACAAGAGATAGACTTCATAATCAAAATGCATAGCAA
>DF357635.1:137228-147539 GCA_000787875.1 Solanum virginianum
TTACCCTTGCTTTACTAGTGGATCCATTTAGTGTACTTTAAAAAATCCCTTTTGAAATGGGTTATGTTCCCGTAAGGAGGGTTACTTTATACAAAATGGCTTATAATCCTGTAAGAAGAAGTATGGCTTACCTTGGCAAGTAGACCACCTCTTTATCGATGAGGGGTAATCATCGGGATTCTAAGTTGTAGCTCACTTGGTTTTACTCTTTGTCGATTAAGATCTCTTCTCACATATGTATCATGTTCTATTCAAGCTGAATGATTTATAAATATGTTTTACTTCAAGTATTGATCAGGTATGCCACATTGGGATTATGCTTATTTATTGCCTATTACTATGCATTTTGACTACATTGGCTTATGTCTTGTTGCATTTCATCCTACATACTTAGTACATTCAAACGTACAAATGCATACTTTTGCCTACATGATATCACTATGTAAGGACTGGAGCTCCTCTTAATCATCCTCGATGAGGCTAGTGAGATTCTTCAAAGACTAGCTTTGGTGAGTCCTCAACTTCGAGGACACTATTACTCTCTTTCTACTTTAAGACTTCTTATGTTGAACATTTGATCTTATGAGGGTAAGCCCGAAAAGTGTCTTGGCCCCTACTCCTTTCTCAGTTAGAGGTGTATGTTTGATATTATGATGTTATTATTCTATGTCCTTGACTCTTATGCTTTGTTTATATTCAAGACTTCCGTTAGTCCTACTTCCCATTTTATATATCTTTTGTTGTTATTTACTTTGCTTCTGAGACCAAGGATGTGCGATTGATATGCTAAGAGGCTTGTTCGGGTCCCTTTGGGTTCCCATTCCCCGTGTCACATGTAGGTCCTAGGTGTGGTTCATGACATCCTCATCATTGTGTACAAATAGTTATGGGTATTTAGCTCTCATATCCTCCTCAACTTCCCACATGGCTTCCTCCACGGATTGATTTCTCCATAGAACTTTGACTGAGGCGATCTCTTTGGTTCTCAACTTGCAAACCTGATGATTAAGGATTTGGACTGGAATCTCTTCATAGGACAAACTATCCTTTACTCCAACATTCTCAATGGGGATCACCAAGGCAGGATCTCCCAAGGACTTCATTAACATCAAGACGTGGAATACGGGATGGATTGCATCTAACTCAGAAGGCAACACTTACTCAAACGCAACCTTCCCAATTCTCCTCATAATCTGATAAGGGCCAATATATCAAGGACTCAATTTTCTCTTCTTCCCAAATCTCATGACACCCTTCATAAGTGACACCTTCAAGTATACCCAATCATTTACCTTAAACTCTAAGTCTCTTCTCCTTACATCGGTGTAAGACTTTTGGCGGCTCTGTGTAATTTTCAACCTCTCTTTAATGAACTTAACCTTCTCCATTGGTTGGTGGACAAGATTAGGTCCAATCAACGCATCTTATCCAACCTCGAACCACCCAATTGGTGATCTATATCTCCTCCCATACAGAGCTTCATAGGGGGTCATTTGAATGCTTCTATGGTAACTATTAGTGCAAATCTAATGTAGATGGTCTTCCCAATTTCCTTTGAAGTCAAGGACGCAAGCTCTTAGCATATCTTCTAATGTTTGAATGGTATGCTCCTGCCTGGCCATTTGTCTGTGGATGAAAGGTTGTACTCAGATTTACCTTAGTACCCAATCCCTTTTGGAACGATCTCCAAAAGTGGGAGGTGAATTGAGCTCCAGAGATAATGGACAAGGGAACTCCATACAACCTCATAATCTCTTTGATATATAACTTGGCATACTCTTCTATAGTGTTAGTTGTCTTAAGTGCTAAGAAGTGAGCCAACTTGGTCATCCTATCCACGATCACCCATATCGAATTATGCTACTTTCGGGACATCGATAGATCGGTAATGAAGTCCATGTTAATCATCTCCCACTTCAATATAGGAATCTCAAAGTTCTGAGCCTGAGCCGATCAACATGGCCTTTTATGCTCAACTTTCACTTGCTGAATATTCGGGCACTTTGAAACGAACTCGGCGATATCCCTCTTCATTCCACTCTACCAATAGACTTCTCTCAAGTCATGGTATATCTTAGTGGAGCTAGGATGAATGGAATACCTAGAGCTATGAGCTTCAACTATAATTCTCTCTCGAACACCAATAACATCGGGTACACATAACCTACTCTAGTATCTCAATACTCCATCTCCCCTTTTGGAAAAGACCATCACCTTTTATTTGTGGATAGCCTTCTTCAATTGGAGTATGATAAGATCTCGATCTTACTTCTCTTTCACCTCTACCACTAGGAATGATGCAGACCTACTCTGGATAATGAATCCTCCCTCATCATTCTCCTTGAGTTGAACTCTCAATCGAGCCAATCTATCCATGAAACACCCCAAAAAGTGCCCGAAAATATGCCTCGGAAATGCCTATAATCGTAATTTCCATATATCTCAAAATTCGTATGTAATATCAAAAATTCAACTTCATATTCTTGATCAAGGGATAAAATTGAGTATAAAATGAGTCTAACTCTAATTTTAGAGCAACCTTAGAAAAATTTGATTTCCCCAAGTTTTGCGCAAAATAGTGGCAGTCCGTGTGCCATCGCGGAGTAGCGTATTTCTTTACCAGTTTTTCTTATTTTAGCCAAAGACTTTGTGGTCTTGTGCCTAATCCTTCCTATTATACTTAGTCATTTTTCAACCCCATATCATTCAAGACACTTCCCAAAATCCTCTCAAACACTTAGCCTAATATTTCACCCCATTTCAAGTGTCCCAAACTCACTTCCACATCTTAAGGAATTCATTCAAATTTCAAGTTCTCATTCAAAACTTCATCAAGGAAATCTCTAAATTTGAGGTATATGGTTTCAACCATTGGGTCCTTTCACCCATGGTGCCCAACCTTCTTTTTCACGAAAATTACATATTTTCAAGTTGATTATCTATGGGTATAATCTATTATGGATTTTGAATGTAAACTATGTTGGGGTTTCATAAAAATGTGACTGTTTAAGCATGTTTTAAGCTATGAATCTATGATCTATTTTCAGAATTGATGAAGGGTTTCAATGTATATTGCATGAAGGTGTTACCAAGTGTTGGTGGTTTGATTTACATTAAGTTTTCTCACATGATTTCATCTTGAATTACATAATTTTGAACTAGCATTACACACCTACTAAGTGTTTCATAAAATATCTGATTTAGGGTTCTTGAGTTATTGATGATCTATTGCATGATTTATGATTTATGTAACTTTATAAAGATAAAAGTAATGTATTTATGTGTTTATTTCTTGAAAAGTATCTATAATGTTGAAAGTTGACCACACCTTGTTAAGGGGGTGCTTTGCCTCAACCACTATAATGGAGGATACTATGTCTATCTACTAGTTAAGGGATATACACCCTGACCACTATGATGGAGGGTGCTGAAACGACCCCAAAAAGTGCCCGAAAATGCGCCTCGAAAGTGTCCACAATCATAATTTTCAAATGTCTCAAAATTCATGCGTGATATCAAAAATTCAACTTCATATTCTTGATCAAGGTGCATAATTGAGTGGGAACTGGGTCTAACCCCAATTTTAGAGCAACTAAATCACAATTTCAATTATCCAAGAATGCAATTTCTAGTGAGGATTTATGCCCCAGGTGCGACACGCTAGGGGGGCGCCACAGTTTTAAAAATTGCCCAATTTTATTAGTTCAGTCCAAGGCTTTTGGGTCCTGAGACTAAGTCTTCCCATGCATAAAAATACCTATACTTAGACATAATTCACCTTCATATCATATAAGACAATCCCTAATACCCTTTCAAATGCTTGGACAAATATTTCACCCAAATTTCAAGTGCTAAAACTCACAAGCTTCCTTTTTACCTAAATTATATGTTTCTAAGTTGATTTTACTTATGGGTCTTCTATTATGAATTTGACTATGAACTATGTTGGGGTGTTGTAAAAGTGTGACTAT
The DNA here is from genome assembly GCA_000787875.1 of Solanum virginianum. Lineage (NCBI taxonomy): Eukaryota > Viridiplantae > Streptophyta > Magnoliopsida > Solanales > Solanaceae > Solanum > Solanum virginianum. The sequence goes on from DF357635.1 coordinate 141,200, forward strand.
TTAAGTATGTTTTGAGCTACGAATCTTTGATCTATCTTGAGATTTGATGAATGGTTTTGATATATATTGCATAAGGGTGTTACCAAGTATTGGTAGATGGTTTTATATTAAATTTTCTTGCATGGTTTCACTCTTGAATTGCATGGTTTTACATAAGCATTGCATACCCACCAAATGTTTTATAAAATATCAGTTAAGGGTTCTTAAACCATTGATGATCTGTTGCATAACCTATGACTTGAATGACTTTATGATGATGAAAAGATTGTATAAATATGTTGATTTCATGAAAAGAATTTATAGTATTGGAAGTTGATCAATTGCCTCGCTCAGGAGGTAGTAGGCTTGTGCAACCATATTGGGGTACCTCAATTGCATCACTTGGGAGATAGTAGGCCCGTGCAACCATGTTGGGGGGTTTGTACCTCAACTGCCTCGCTCGAGAGGTAGTAGGCCCATGCAACCATATTGGGAGGTTTGTAGCCCATCCACCTCACTCCGGGGGTAGTAGGCCCATGCAACCATGTTATGGGTTTTTTACCTCAATTGTCTCGCCAAGGAGGTAGTAGGCCGTGGTTACTAATGATGATATCTTCCTACACATATAAAATATTCTATGTAAGCATGTTTTACTACAAGCATCGTTCCTGCATGACATATTTGTTCTATGCTCATTTATTGCCTAAATATTCATTTCAAATATGTTGCCTATCTCTTGTTGCATTGCACCCTATATACTTAGTACGTTCAAATATATTAATGCATATGCTATACCTACATGATATTACCATATAGGAACTGGAGCTCCATTTGGTAATCCTCCTCCTCCTCGTGGTTAGTACTATCTCTTAAAGTATGATTTGGTGAGTCCTCAACTCTGGGACAACATCTATTAATTTCATGCTATGTAAAGACTCTTTTCTTTTGTCAAATGCTTATGACTATGAGGGTGAGCCCGGAATGTGTTGTGGCCCCCACTCAAATTCTATGTTTAAAGGTGTGGTTGGACAAGTGATGTAATTATGCTTAAGCTTTGACTCATCTATGTTATTTAAGTATTAAACTCTTTCTCTTTGTCCCAATTTCCATTGTTTCTGTTTTCTTTTTTTGTTTTATCTTGCTTCCGCTACCAAGGATGTGTGTATGATATGCTAAGAGGCTTGATAGGGGTTCCTTTGGGTTCCTCATTCACTGTGTCACATCCAGGCCCTAGTTTGGGTCATAACAAACTTGGTATCAGAGCACTAGGTTGTCAATGGTCCTCGGCATGCAAGATACTGCATCGATTAGAGTTTTATTCATAGTTGTGAAGCGTGCCACGACTATGAGTGAGAGGCTATGAGGTATTTTAGGAGATATTTCACTTTTTCATGATCTATGTCATGCAGTAGAGCTAGGTCCTCTAGGGCTTATTACTAATTCCTAATCGTTACATCTTAGAATATATCTCAGGCTACATAGGATGATGATATATCAAATGTAGAGGTCTGTAATGATCTATGGCCATTCGCCAAGGTTATGACCTCTCAACTTAATCAATAAGTGAGTGCCCTTGAGACTACAAATGGTAAGAATGGAGAGGAAAGGACAATAGAGACTGAATTGGAGTTAGGCACCCATATGCCCCTCGTCCTAGATGCCCAAAGTGTGGGAGGAAACATGATGGCACATATTTGAGGGACATGGGTGCATACTATGGGTGTGGTGAGATGGGTGACAAGATGGTCAATTGTCCATATGCTCGAAAAAGGAGAAGTGGGGAATCTAAGAAGGCTCGATATGAGGATAGTTTCCCATGTTCTAAGAGTAAGCATCTCCAACAAGATCATGAATTTCGAGGCCAACGGTCCTCTAGTGCACCAAACAAGGAGCTTGCTATTGATGGAATGATTAACCCATGGTTCCAAGGTAGCAAAGGTGGGATGACTGAACCTAAGTTCCATAGTTATAGGAAGAGCCACGGTGGTCCATGCTTAAGGAAATCTGATGCTTATTATGGATATGGTGTGGTGGGCCACAAGGTTGTTGATTGTACATATGCTCAAAGAAAGGGAAAGGGAGTTAGTGTTCAAGCTTCTCCTATATGCAATAATTATGGAAGGTACCATTCGGGATCTTGTTTGGCCGGCACAAGTGCATGTTTAGAGTATCGTACAAAGGATCACAAGTTGAGACATTATCCATGGGCTACAAGAATTTTTTAGGATGATCATCGACGTTCTCAACCATACACCTCTAGGTGTCACTAGACTTGGCTTGGTGCTTCACTGGTATATTAAAGGTTTTTTATTTTAATGGGTATGCATTGATAGATTTGGGTTCCACTATCCATTCAATTATTCTTTTTTATTACTAGTGGGCATCAAAGTGTGTCCCGAGTTGTTGTGTGAACATATGGAGTCTACCCTTTATTGAGTCTACTGTTGCTAGAAAATTTATAAGTATTGTTCCATGTTCATATTGCATTAGGTCTTGCCTTTTGATTAGCTGGGTTTGATGTGGTGGATTTTGATGTCATACTTGGGACGGATTAGTTGCATACATATTGTGTCTCCTTTGATTGTAGGGCTCGTAGAGTTAGATTCCAATTCCCTAATAAACTTGTCCTTGAGTGAGGGCTTGTAAGGTGGTTGTGAAGGGGTAAGTCTGTTTCTTCTCTTAAGGTACAATTGATATCTAAGGATTGCATTTACCATCTTGTATGAGTTAGGAGTGTTGAACCTAAGTTATTCTTATTGAGTTGCTTCCGGTGATCAAGGAGTTATTGAATGTCCTTTCTGATATTTTGAAATTGAGGTGGTGTCTTTTGGTTTGACTTATGCATAGGTTATGTCTAAAGTTCTCATGAATAGGGTCTTTAATCCCTACTTGTAATGTTTGTGGTGGTCTCTAGTGATGAAGTATTGATTTATTTAGAGCATGAATAGGGTCTTTAGTCCCTACCTTGTTATGCTTGTGGTGGTCTCTAGTGATGAAGTATTGATTTATTTAGAGCTTGTGAACCATTTGGGGTAGTGTTGCAAAACTTGAGGAAAGATAAGTTATATGCTAAGTATGGGAAGTGTCAATTTTGGTAGAAAGAGGTTGTCTTCTAGGTCATGTGATATCGGAGGATAGTATTGGGGTAGATTCTCAGAAGACGAATGTAATTAGAAATTGGCCTAGACCATTGACTCCATCAGACATTAGAAGTTTCTTGGGATTAGCGGGTTACTACTAGAGATTTTTGGATGGGTTCTCTACTATTGCTTCTCCCATAACTAAGTTGACCTAAGAGAAGGCAAATTCGTGTGGACCGATGAGTGTGAAAAGAGTTTCCAAACCTTGAAGGATAAGCTTGTATCCGTTCCTATCTTGTCAATACCAGAAGGGTTAGAAAGGTTTATGTGTGTTGTGATGCCTCACAAATTGGTTTGGGTTGTGTATTGATGCAAAATGGTAAGGTGATAGCTTATGCCTCTAGGCAACCTAAGGTGCATGAAAAGAATTATCCTACTCATGATCTTGAATTGGCCACCGTGGTTTTTGCTTTGAAAATTTGGCATCATTATTTGTATGGGGTGCATATTGATGTGTTTACTGACTATAAGAGCATCCAATATGTGCTTAACTTGAGACAACAAAGGTGGTTAGAGCTTCTTAAGGTGTCATGACCAAAGCCTAGGGCCTGGACATGACACAACCATTGGAGAACCCGAAGGAACCCCAATCAAGCCTCCTAACTTGTCATTACACATCATTGCTCGCAGAAGCATGTGAAAGACATAAAGTAAGAATAAGGGGAAGGGGGCTAAGGGATAGCTTACACAACAACATCATCAAGAGACAAGGAGTTAAAGCTCATTTCATAGATACATAACTTGTCTAATGAACACCTCTAAATACATAGATAAGAGCGGGGGCCAAGACAAAGTAACCGAGCTCACCCTCATAGTCCAAATAGAACATAAAGTAGAAGTCTCAATGCAATAAGGGAAAAATAGACAAAGGTCCCCAAAATGGAGGACTCACCAACTAGCTTGAATAGCACCGTACTAGCTATGAGAAGGAGAATGATCAACTTGGGCTCCGGTTCCTATATGGTGATATCATATAGGCAAGAGTATGCGTTAATACGTTTGAATGTACTAAGTATGTAGGATACAATGCCACATGAGATAGGCATCATATCACAAAGCATAACAATAGGCAATAGACATAATATACAATATGGCATATATGATCAATGCATAAGTAAAACATGCTTAAGTAACTCATGCTCATATAGGATATCATTAGTGAAGAATAGAGATCATCCCAATGATCAATGCATAAGTAAAACATGCTTAAGTAACTCATGCTCATATAGGATATCATTAGTGAAGAATAGACCAAACTAGATTTCCAAAGTAAAAACCCCTTGGTCAATTGATGATGATCTCACCCCATCACCTTGGTCTAATGCAACACTTTATATAGAATATCTATCATATACATAATCTCTTTCATCCTCATAACATCATTCATATCATAACTCATGCTTTGGACCTTCAATTCCACAAGAAACCCTAGCCGAATATTTTATCAAACACTTGGGGGTTGTGTAATGGGGGTAAAATACAGTGCAATTTAAAAATGAAATCATGCAAGAAAATCTATTGTAAAATAATCAATCAACACCTTGCAACACCCCCAAGATATTCACATCAAAACTCCTCATCAAATCTAACATTAGATCCAAGATGTAGAGCTCCTTAGCTTTGGAGAAGCTCTTGGTGAAGATTGAAAATGGAGGCTTGAAGCTGGAAGAAAATCCTTAGTTCCGGATGAGGGTTTTTGATTCTTGAATTTTGGAGTGAAAATATGGCTAAGTGTTTTGGTGAGTATTGGGAAATGTTAAGGATGATATAAGGGTGAAATTTGGCTAAGTATAGATAAAAGCACGTTTGGAAAAACTTGGGCACAACACATAGAATAATTTGGACAAGCTAAAAAAAACAGTGCCAAAATAAAGCACTGCCGCATCGCGAAAACGGCGCGCCTAATTCTCTAGAAATTGCATTCTTGAATATTTCATAATTTCTAAATCATAGCTCTTAAATTGGAGTTAGAACCTTCTCCCCCTAATTTGGATCCCATGGACAAGAATATGAAGCTGAATTTTTGAAATAAGAAACGAATTTTAAGATATATGGAAATTAAAATTTTGAGCATTCTGAGGCACATTTTTGGCCACTTTTTGGGGTCGTTACAATATCTTCCCCTTGGGAACATTCTTCGCTGAATAAAAAAGAGGCGTACATGACAAGAGTGATTATGAACAAGTCAATCCCAACAAGAATGCAATATAACATGTAAAACACCAGTTTCAAATTCTCAACATAAGTGTAAAATCATCATAAGTTTACTAACTTAAACATGAATGCAAACGAATGACATAGGGGCTGAAATATGAGACTTGAAATCCCATAAGGGACTTAGTATTAGTACCTTAGGCTTGAGTGGAGTGAAAAATATAAGGATACCGCTTTTGCATGTTCGTTTCGGCCTCCTTTGGAGCACTTTCGACTTATTAGTTCCTCCAAAGGACCTTAATGGATGCCACTTCTTTGTTCCTCAATCTCTATACTTGCCTATACAACATCTGACCGGAACCTCCTCATAAGTCAAGTTATCCTCAACAACACCTATGACATTAAGAGGCACAATGGCATTAGGATCACCAACACATTTTCTAAACATAGAGACATGGAACACCGGATGAACCAAATTTATTTTACTAGGCAACTTGAACTCTTAAGCTACCTTGCCAACCCTCTCTATCAACTCACAAGGACCAACATAACTTGGACACAACTTCCCCTTTTTACCAAAATGGACCATACCTTTCACTGCAGAAACCTTCAAATAGACCCAATCACCCACTTGGAATTCTAGGTCTTTCCTTCTTACATCAGCATAGGATTTTTGACGAACTTTGGGTTATTCTCAACCTTTCCCTAATCATCTTAACCTTCTCAAGAGTTGCTATGAACAGATCCGGTCCCAATAAAGCCACCTCTCCAACCTCAAACTAACTCACTAGTGATCTACAACATCTCTCATACAGAGCCCCAAAAGGAGCATTACCGATACTGGAGTGGTAGCTATTGTTTTAGGGAAACTCAATCAATGGAAGGTGATCATCCCAATTACCTTTAAGCACCAAGACACAAGCCCTAACCATATCATCAAGTGTTTGAATGGTTCTTTCATCTTGGCCATCCGTTTGACGGTAAAAGGTCGTACTAAGGTGAACTTTGGTACCAAGACTCATTTGAAAAGACCTCCAAAAGTGCAAAATAAATTGTGAACCACGATC